>CAUYRH010025112.1:0-22527 GCA_963574655.1 Perodicticus potto | reverse complement strand
GAGTCTCACTTTATCGCCCTGGGTAGAGTGCCGTAACATCCTAGCTCACAGCAACCTCCAACTCCTGGGCTTAGGCGATTCTCTTGCCTCAGCCTCCCGAGTAGCTGGGACTACAGGCGCCCGCCACAACACCCGGCTATTTTTCTGTTTTGCAGTTCAGCCGAGGCCGGGTTTGAACCTGCCACCTTTGGTATATGGGGCCGGCGCCCTACTCGATGAGCCACAGCCGCCACCCTGGCGTCTATACTTTTGAACAAGCTTCTCTGGAAGTTCTGCTGCGTGTGGACAGGACTTTTGAAAACCTCCACCTGGAACACATCTTTAAATCTGTCAAAGCTCCAGTTTCTTCATCTGCATCTAATGCAATAAATGTATTTGTTGAAAGTGAATAGGGTTGAAATGTGGTGCCCTTTGTAAAAATAAATTAATTCATTAACTAATTTAAAAATGGTTTTTTTCAATCGAAGAAACCTAAAAAATAAGCTTTATGCTTTGAGATTGGTTTAAACTTTTCAAAACACTTCACATGCATCTTTGTAACCTGGAAATGCACATGCAGCACAGAGCGGTTCTAAGTGTTTATTTAATCTCTTACGCTTTCTCCCAGGGGTGGTTTCAAAATATGGTTTGGGGTCAACGGCATACTTAATTCAAAAATATTATTTAATGTCTACCAGATGCCAGGTACTGAAGACACATGATGAAGAAAATAGACAAGATCCCTACTCTCCAATGGTCCATCAAAATCCTGTGGGCTGGGGAGGGAAGTGCCATGGCTTGCTAAAAATGCAGACTTGTATGCAGCAGCTCATACTCACAATAAATAATCCTTGCCCCTAGAATTACTTTTGTGTGTGTGTGTGTGTCTCAAAACGCTGGGGGCCAGATTTCCTTTATTTTTTTATTGTTGGGGATTCATTGAGGGTACAAGAAACCGTGTTACATTGATTGCATTTGCTAAGTAAAGCCCCTCTTATAAATGTGTCCCGCCCCCAAAAGGTGTGTCACGCACCAAGACCCCCACTCCCTCCCTCCTTCCCTCTCTCTGCTCTTCCTTCTTCCCCCATACCGCCTTCCCGCTCTTGTTAGGATTATTTCTATTTGGGGTATTACACTGCGCTAGGTGGTAAGGAATATGCAGAAGAGAGATTAGCTGTACTCCTATCTTTCCTAAACTTACAGTCTTCATGGGAAGAAGATATTTAAAAACTGTATAAAATAAATTAGTAGCAGTGCAACAGAGTATTCATTCATTCTTTCAATAGCAACAAGAAAGTTTCCTAAAAGCCAAAAAAAATGATGCAGGGAATAAGAGCTAAAGGTGTTCAAAAAGAACATCAGCATGGACTGGAGGGCAAGTGAAAATTCTGTAGAAACTGTAGCACTTAAATGGAGAGAAGCATTTGGATAAGCAGAGGAATAGGTGAAAAAGTTTCTAACGCAAAGAAATGCACATGGAAATAAACATGAAATATTCCACTATGAGGCCAAGGTTCTTGTTGGGGACCCACCAACCTCCCAAGTTCCCCTGGGTTTTTCCCCAGACCCTCTTGGAAACTTATAGCAAGTTTCCTATTTCTTTTTATATTCCCTAGATTCCCAGAAATTCTTACTCTGAGGTTTTTAAATATTAATAATAGCAAATAAACTCATGAAGTTAACACATGTAATGAACCGCAGTGGCATGACAAACTTATAAGAATTATTCAAAGCATATATACCACAAAACTATTAATAAAGTTGAAAAGAGCCAGGTATGGTGGCTCACACCTGTGATCCCAGCACTTTGGGAGACTTAGGCAGGGGAATTGTTGGAGGCCAGTTCAAGACTAGCCTGGGCAGAATGGTGGGACCTGCACTTTGGGAGACTTAGGCAAGAGAATTGTTGGAGGCCAGTTCAAGACTAGCCTGGGCAAAATGGTGGGACCTTGTCTCTGAAAAATTAAAAAATAAAAAGATTAGCTGGGCCTGGTGGTGCCCACCTATACTCTGGCTACTCATGAGGCTGAGTGGGGAGGAATGAATGACCCCAGGAGTTTGAGGTTACTGTGAGCTAAGATCATGCCACTGCCCTCTAGCCTGAGAGAAAGAGTAAGACCACGTCTATAAATAAATAAATAAACAAATAAATAAATAAAAGATAACCCACAAACTTGGGGAAAAATTTGCAAATTACACATCTGATAAAGGACTTATATCCAGAATAGATTAAAAAAATCTTTGTAACTCAAAATATAAAGACAAATAATCCAGTTTAAAAATGGACAATAAGCCAGGCACTGTGGATTACACCTGTAGTCCCAGCTACTCAGAAGGCTGAGGCGGGAGGATAACTTGAGTCAAGGAGTTTGAGGCTGCAGTGAGCTATGATCAGGAGCAAGAGAGCAAGACCTTGCCTCTAATAAATAAATGAATAAATAAAATGGGCAATACATTTGAATGGCCATTTTTTTCAAAGAAGATATACAAATAGATGACAAGCACATGAAAAATTAAAGAAATGCAAATCAATGAGATAATACTTCACACTTACTGAGATGGCTGTAATCAAAAGGACAGACAATAACAAGTGGAAAGGAGACGGAGAAATTGGAACCCTCAAGTATTGTTGGTGGGGATGTAAAATGGTGTAGGTACTTTGGAAAACGGTTTGGCAGTTCCTCAAAATGTTAAAACATAAAGTTATCATACAACCCAGCGATTCCATTCCTAGGTATCTACCCAAGAGAAATGAAAAGATACATCCTTACAAAAATCGGCACACAAATGTTCATAGCAAGCTGACTGTGGCTCGAACGTGTAATCCTAGTACTCAGGGAGGCTGAGGCTGGAAGATCACTTGAGCTCAGGAGCTCGAGAACAGCCTGAGCAAGAGCAAGACCCCATCTGTACTAAAATTAGAAAAATTAACCAGGTGTGGTGGCGGGCACCTATAGTCTCAGATACTCTGGAGGCTAAGCAAGAGGGTCGCATTGCTGAAGCCCAGGAGTTTAGGTTGCTGTGAGCTAAGCTGAGTCTGTTGCACTCTAGCCCATGTGAGAGAGTGAGACACTGTCTCTAAAATAAAAAATGTCCACAACAACATTATTAATATTTCTGATAACCAAAAGGTGGAAACTACCCAAATGCCCATCAACTGGTGAATGCAAAAACAAAATGTGGTATATCTAGACTATGAAATATTATTTAGCTATAAAAAGGAATAAAGTACTGATATATGTTGCAACATGGATAAATCTCCAAAACATTGTGAACTAAAAGTACCTAGTCAGCCAGGCCCAACGGCTCATACCTGTAATCCCAGCACTCTGGGAGGCCAAGGTGGGTGGATTGCCTGAGCTCCGAAGTTCCAGATTAGCCTGAGCAAGAGTGAGAGCCCATCCCTACTAAAAGTAGAAAAACTAGCCTGGCCATGTGTAGTCCTAGCTACTCAGGAGGCTGAAGCAAAAGGATTACTCAAAAACAAAAGTTTGAGGTTGCTGTGAGCTATGACACCATAACACTGTACCCAAGTTGACAGAGATTCTATCAAATAATTAATAATAATAATAATAATAAAAGAACCCAGTCACTTAAGACTACACTTTGCATGATCTCATTTGTGCAAAATTTCCAAAACAGGCAATGGAAATTGGAGTTGAAAAGTAGATAGTGGTTGCTAACAGCTGGGGAAAGGGAGGATTGGGCAGGAATAAAGAATAACTGCTAATGGGCATGAGTTTTCTTTAAGGATGATAAAATTGTTCCAAAATTAGATTGTGGTGATTGTTGCAGAACTGTAAATATATACTTTAAACCATTGAATTGGCACACTTTAAACTTCAGTCATGTAATTATATCTCAGTAAAACTTTAAGAAAATGTCAGTTCTGTCCTCACTGGGATTTTTCTGTCCTCCTCATCACTATCACTGTCCTTCCCCTGGACTCTTCCCAAGGACAGCCCTATCAGTAGCTTCATCTCAAGGATGCTGTTTTTATATTGCTATACCTTCACAAAGAAAGGTAGGTCTCAAAACCCTCAAGCCTCAACATCTGCTAAGCAGAAGTTCTCTGTTCTGGCATCAGAACAGCTAGAGTCACTTTTTAGAGACTGTGGTTGAAGCTGGGGGTACAGAGAGTTTGGTCTGCCAGCTCATCAGGAGGCCAGGCCATGGCACCTCCAGAGAATGCTGCCAACTCCACTGGCTAGACTCACCTGCCCAGACTCACCTGCCCTGCCCACCTACCCTGCATTTGAGGCAGCCCCCAAGGGAAGGAGACAGGGTCCCCGTGACTGTCACCTACAGCAGTGAGCAGCTTGACCTTCTTGTCACCCTGCAGCAGGGCTGGCAAGCCAGTTCTCTATAACCCAGCCCAGATTGTTGAAGAGGCCACAGGGATTCCCCAGCCTTCCAGAATCTCAGATTTCCCTGTAGGATACAGAGCAGCTCTCGTCTACAAGTGGAACGCAGAGTGGTTGCTGGGTCATGATGAGGGAAGAATGGTCCAGAGGAAGAGGCTGAATTAAGCAGACTGACAGATTTAGAGAAGGCTGAGGAGAGGATCACTAACCAAATGGAAGAGGCGAATAAAGAGCTGACTGGGACCATGCTGAGACATGCTGACCAAGGCACACCTAATAGAATTAAAGTGACAATCAACAAACAGGCTGTTCACGAAGACCTTGGAGGCACTGACACACTGATCTGGTCAGAAATTCAATGAGAGTAGAATGAAAAGGGTTTGGTGAAAAGATTCAGGCATTCCTGGCTGAAGGTGACAGGATGACAGGACATTTGCCAGGAGTCCAGCGCTGTAGTCCATGAACTTGGCCCTGGCTGAGACTGGCCATGCGCGGCTGCCCCACAGGGGTCATCACCACCAGCTCTGCCCACTTTCTCAGGTGCTGCTGGAGACTGATAGTGGAACGCCAATTTTATTTCTCCTCCACTCTATTAAGAAGCGTGTTTTGTTTTGCTTTGGTTGTTTTAACGTCTGGTTATCAATTTATTAAAACAGTTGTTTTAAGCATCTGCCATGGTGAATTCAACATCACCTCCTGGCTCAGTACTGGTGGAAGTAATCTGATTAATAATCTCCAAAGGACTGTGTGAGTCCATTAGGCACTTGTAGATTCTTATCTGGAAACAATCCAACGTCCTAGAACCTTCACTACAAGAAATTTCTCTTGTAGTAGTTCTCAAAGTCTTGGTAGGCACCTGAACAGATCTTTTCACCTCAACAACTTTTTCCTTTGTGCCTGTATTCAAGTGAGCACACACCTTCTTCAGGGATTTTACCTTGTGCTGGTTAAGGTAATCCTAATTTGGTGAATTGTCACTTCTGGCTCCATGGGTGTTTTTCTGGCATCTTGCACAAAGCCCTGGGTGCAATGTGGCTTTGGTGGACTTTGTTCCTCACTCAAAGCAAACAGTGGTGAGTCAGGAGAAGGAGCAAGTGGACCAGGGGTCCATAGCACCTGCAACAGTTTCTTCATCAAGTAAAAAAAAAATAGGCTTGGTGCCTGTAGCTCAAGCAGCTAAGGTACCAACCACATACACCTGAGCTGGCAGGTTCGAATCCAGCCTGGGCCCACCAAACAACAATGACGGCTGCAACCAAAAAAATAGCCAGGGTTGTGGCGGGCATTTTAGTCCCAGCCACTTGGGAGGCGGAGGCAGGAGAATCGCTTGAGCCCAGGAGTTGGAGGTTTCTGTGAGCTGTGATGGCATGGCGCTCTATCCAGGGTGACAGCTTGAGGTTCTGTCTCAAAAAAAGAACAGGCTCAGCTCCTGTAGCTCAGCGGCTAGGGCACCAGCCACATGTACTGAAGCTGGCAAGTTTGAATCCAGCCCGGGCCTGCCAAACAACAATGACAACTACAACCAAAATATAGCCGTGTGTTGTGGTGGGTGTCTGTAGTCCCAGCTACTTGGGAGGCTGAGGCAAGAGAATCATTTAAGCCAAGGGTTTGAGGTTGCTGTGAGCTGTGATGCCACGGCACTCCACCAAGGGGGACATAGTGAGACTCTGTCTCCAAAAAAAAAAAAAAAAAAAAAAAAAAAAAAAACAAGGAAAAAGAAAAACAAAAAAGAAAAACAAAAAGGGCTACCTGAAAAGGTGTCTATCTTTGTAAATATAAGAAGCCCTATTTTGTTTTCTATCAGTGCCTCTCTGAGGCTCTGCTGTCTGGCAGAAATCCTCCCATCTGGAGAGGGCCAACCCACCCTCATGTTACTAGCTCTTTCGACCAGTGGGTGCTTTCTTTGGGCTGAGAACTCTCATTTGTCTTGGGGAAGATTTGAGCTTACAAGATACCAACGTCTTCAGATGCAACAGGTCCTTTTTCTCTTGTGATTCTGTAGTCCCATAACTGTAAAACCACAAGCATTGGGAGGTGCGGCTCAAGCAGGAGAGTTGGAAATGGCTTAGAACAGGTGTTTGGCACACTTGTAGTTCAAGCATTCTTCATTTTGACATTTTCCGAACAGCTGTCCTTGTCATTGGTTCACAAATGCTGACCTTACCCCCACTCCAACTACAGGCCATAAGATCTCAGGGACCATTCTCCAGGTAAGATCTATAACTGATGCATGAACTTCCTTGTCCCTGGCAAATGTCCATAGGGTTAGAACCCAGTGCTGAGTGAATATCTATTTGGAACTAGGCCCATGTCATAGTTTGGGAAAGGCACAGAACAGAGAGCCTCAGCGGTGCTCCAGCCAACCCTAAACCTCTCAGGAGCGGCGCGTACTTCCTTCAAGGGTGCTTCTATTATGTGCCTGCTTCTATGGTCTGCATTTCTTTCAAGACTGTTCCTTTCCATCTTTTAGGCCCCCCTTTTTTCTTTGATAATAAAAACCAGTTTTGAGCATCAAAAAGCAAGAAGAAGAGCGTTTAAACTTTTTCTGTTTTTTTTTTTTGACTGATAAGGTATGAGAAGAAAAAGCCGTTTGTTATTCTAGTCATAATTTATTTTAATAAAATTCTGAGGGGCCCTGAGAAGCTAGAACCCTTAGGATGCAGTACAGCTTACACCCCCCACCTCATTTGTCAGCATAGTACCTAGCAGACAGGCTCCTGATGGGCCACTCTGAAGCAGAGAGAGATTTCATCAAAGTCCCCGGAAGTTAGGAGTGGGATCGTGGGAGCTGGTTCAAGGTGCTGGTTAGGGTAGACAAGTGGGTGAGGCTCCAGGGCTGGCCCCTCTCACCCTCAAATGTCATTTGAGCAGTTCAGTATGTATCTGTTTTTCTAAACTCTCCAAGTTTCTTTAGATAAAAATTAGTTTAATAGCACATACTTTGTATAGTCAATGAAATGAAGTAATGCAAAATGCACTTGGCATTGTGGAGAACAATGGTGCCTGCTCAAAGCAATGTTGGCTGCAAACATGAATTTAGGGGGAAAAAATGTCAGTTGCTATTGTACTTGGATTCATTATTAGAGTTTATTGGAAGAATGGCTTCTAATATTTTGAAAAACAGGTTTGGAAATCGCTTATTTCTCCCATATTCCTTGTTAAAACAAATGAACAAAGAATGTTTTGATAAATGTATGTGATTTCATTTGTACAAAAGATTTTAAAAAGAAAAGATATCAAAATAGCAGATTTCCCCCCTGAGTTTTTCTCTAAAATGAAAAATGTTTCTATGGAAGAATGTTCCTGATCGACTCAGTCAAAGTTTTAATGCAAAAAAGATTAAGGAAGTGATAGTCCCCAGGAAAGTTACACACACAGAGAGAATTAGAGCCTCTCACTGGATGTGTTCTAGTCCTTTTCAGAGTTCCTTATTTTCAGATCTCTCTCCTTATTACAATTCCATATGTCAATTTTCTCATATGCCTGAAAATTTTGTGATTCTCCACAAACATCTTTCAGAAATTTAGTCCTTTTCTTTTTTGATATGAATTGCCATTTTTTGCTATGATACAAATATTCTGGATTCAACATTCGAGGTTGAATCTACCTCCGCACTCTGACCATTTTTGCTGTGTATTACAATGATGACATATTTTACATCAGAAATTTTGTCATCTTTGTCCACAAGAAAAGACTATTCTTTAGAGCAATAAACAAGTACCCTACTCTGTTAATTCTATAAGCAATCCAGGGCAATATATTATAATTTATAAGAAAGAGGAATGTCAGTAATTTTATTCCCTAGTTTCATGGTAATAAACATATCAATGCTATAAAAGTTGGTAAATAATTCTGCATTATACAGCCTTTAATAAACAAACTTATTTCCAAGTGCTCTGAATCACGGTTGGTTGTGCTTTTCTGCAAAGCCTAACAGTATTTAATTACAGGGAGAAAATAAAGAGCCAATTTTGTAATCTATTAAGAGTGATGAAGACTCCAAAAGCAAATCTGCCTAGGAGGACCTTTATAAATACTGTGTATATCTTGTGAAAAGACAGAAATGTGATTACTTCTCACCCACAAAGAAAGTTCAGTGGTTAGGCTTTCCCTGGGCCAAAACCGGGATACAATATATATTCCTAACTCCTTTCTGTACTTCTTCCTACTTTCAGAACCTTTCTTCCCAATGTCCCTTCCTTCCCTTCCCAGTCCCTTCTCCCCTGAAACTAAGACAAAAAGAGGAAGTTAGTTTAACCCTAAGGATGACCAGTATAACATTCTTTATCCTTTAATAACCTATGCCTTCAGCCTTAAAAGGGAAGAAAATTCTTATATATGCTATAACTTTGTTGAAGCTTGAGGGCTTAATGCTAAGTGAGATAAACCAGTAACAAAGTGACTAATATTTACTATATCATTCCATTTATATAAGGTATCTGGAGTAGTCATAGTCACAGAAACAGAAAGTAGAACAGTGGTTTCCAGGATCTGTGGGTGTGGCAGGGCATGGGGAGTTGTTAAATGAGTATAGCGTTTCAGATTTATAAGACAGAAAAAGTTCTGGAAATTGGTTTCACAACAGCGTGAATATGGCTGAAATGGCTAAGATGGTGAATTTTTATGTTACGTGCTTTTTAATACAATTTTTTCAAACCCATGTCTTATTTAAAGGACAAATAAGTATTGGAGAGGATGTGGAAAACTGAAACCCCTCGCACACTGCTGGAAAAATACTTCGGCAATTTCTTTAAAAAAGTTGAACATAAACTGGGTGCAGCGGCAAGCACCTGTAATCTCAGCTGTAGCAGGAGGGTCACTTAAGCCCAGGAGTTTGAGACCAGCCTAAGTAACATAGACAGACCCATCCCCCCAAACAAACTAAAGTTCCACCACAACAAAAGGGAAACAAAAACATAACCATATGACCCAGCAATGTTACTCTTCAGAATCTATCCATAAGAAATAATATGTATTTCCACACAACGCAAAGGCATGTACACAAATGTTCACAACATCATTGTTCATAACAGACAAAAATTAGACACAATCCAAATGCCAGTGAATAAATTGAATGTCGTATATCTGCACAATGGAATGTTACTAAGCAAAAAAGGGAACAAACTACTGACACACGCTGCAATGTGGACAAATACCAAAAACACCATGCCAAGTGGGGAAAAAAAAGCCAGATATAAAACATGTATATACTGTAAGGTTTCACCTACATGAAATGCTCAACAAAGGTAAATTTATAAAGACCAAAATAAAGCAGACCAGTTTTTGCCAAGGCTTGGGAATGCAGCAAACTGGGGAATCAACTGTAAACAAGCACAAAGGAACTTTTTGCTTTAAATGTTTTAAAACTAGATGATGGTGATGGTTGTACTGGATAAATTTATGAAAGAAAATCACTGAGGCTCAGTGCCTGTAGGTCAGCAGCTAGGGCGCCAGACACATACACTGGACCTGGCAGGTTCGAACCCGGCCCGAGCCTGCCAAACAACAATGACAACTGCTACTTGGGAGACTGAGGCAAGAGAATTGCTTAAGCCCAAGAGTTTGAGGTTGCTGTGAGCTGTGACGCCATGGCACTCTCCCAAGGCGACATAATGAGACTTTGTCTCAAAAAAAAAGAAAGAAAGAAAAGAAAAAATCATTGAAATGGACATTTTAAATTGGTGAATTTTATGGTACATAAACTATACCTCAATAAAATAAATATTAAAGATTTTTAAATGTAAAAACAAAATAAAAAATAAAAATAAATAAAAATAAAATAAAAAAATAAAAAAAAAACACCACACTTAATGCTTGGGTGAGCTATTTTAGAAGCATATCCTCCAGCCCTATTTGAGCTGCCCAGCTGGTGTCTCCCAAAGCAGAGGTGAGCTGTCTCAGCTGAGCTCTGCCCAAGTTGCAGATTTGTAAACAAAAGAAATATACACACATACACAAATTCACGGCTCAATAATATAATTAAAATCTCATGTTCCCACAGATGCTAACTTGCCTTCCTTACCTTCTTGAAGAGAAAACGTCTGTCACTGGAGAATCCATAGTGGTGGAGCATATATTATAGGCTCTACCACCTTCGAGCCTTAAAACCACCCTCGCAGATAATTACTAGCATACATACACATATAATATAAAACAGGGCAGATTATAAGACATCCCAGTTTCATTGCTGTGATTTGAATATTTGTACCATCCAAACCTCATGTTAAAACTTAATACCGGCTCAGTGCCTGTAGCTCAAGCGGCTAAGGTGCCAGCCACATACACCAGAGCTGGTAGGTTCGAATCCATCCAGGGCCTGCCAAACAACAATGACAACTATTTTTTGGACAATGCCCCTCAGATAGCTGGGCATTGTGGTGGGCACCTGTAGTCCCAGCTACTTGTGAGGTTGAGGCAAGAGAATCGCTTAAGTCCAGGTGCTGGAGGTTGCTGTGAGTTGTGATGCCACAGTATTTTACCCAGGGTGACAGCTTGAGGCTCTGTCTCAAAACAAAACAAAAAAACTTAATAACTTAACCCCCAATGTGTCAGTATTGAGCAGCAGGGCCGTAAGAGGTGATTAGATCATGAGGCCTCTCTTGAATGAATGAATACATTCTCGGATTAATGGGCTGTCATAGGACTAGTGGCTTTACAGGAAGAGAAGAGGGACCTGAGAATGTTAAGACACTCAGCACCCACACGCCTGTGCTGCCTTGGGAATTTACAGACAGTCCCTACCAGAGCAACAAGGCCCTCATCAGATGTGACTTCTCAGCCTCCCTAGCTAGAAGAAATACATTCCTTTTCTTTATAGATCACCCAGTTTCCAGTGTTCTGTTATTCTGTTAGAAGCAATAGAAAACAAACTAAGACATCCATAAATATTGAAGTACAAAAACGTCTGTCTTTGAATGAAAAAAATACGTGAGATACACACACACACACACACACACACACACTGAAGTTAAGAGGGGAAAAATAATTCTGTGAGATCCATAGCCTGTAAGTGACTGAGCTAATGGCCATGCTTTTAGCCTTGGCACCGGGCTGCCTTCTGTTACACTATAATACATGTATACTTTTTCAAAATATATATGCTACCTCTATAAATAACTCCACTCTCGAGAATAGTTGATCTCTCAGAGGGTGGGATTGGCTTTACCTCAGTCCAGCCTGGCTTGCCCTGGACAGACAGGCCAAGAAGTGTTGCCCGTCCCCTCTATTCTAGGCGGAGGAGATGAGTGGCGTCCGCTCTGTGAGCCAGTCCATTTTGTGTACTTTTCTCTTTGACTTTTATCCATCGTAGGGCTGCCTTCATCGCTGTTCTGGGCAAAAGGACGTGCTCTCTCTTCAGGTGATCGGGAAATAAAAGAAATGAGAAGAGACTGAGCATGAGAGGGTCAACCCACTTTGTGAAACTTGAAAGTAAAGTGAATCCAGCTTCCCAGGAAACAGTAAAGAGAAAGCACGTTTGACTAGGAGGAAAAGTTTCGAGACTTTAGGTGAGGCTCTTTGCTAGGGGATAACTGGGCTGTAGGATGTTTGCCGTTGGCAAGTGGCGGGAGGGCAATTGATCATAAATAGAAAGGAGAACCATAGTTTCTGGATTCTGCCAGAAACACGCCATGAAAGGGCGCGCTTACATAAGTGACTGCTATGTTGTTAATTTCTGAACTCTTCCCAGCCCCGCACCCTGGCAGGGAAGGGGAAACAACTGCATCACATCTTCACATTAACAACCCGCCCACCTCAAAACAAAGCAAACTTTTGGTGTAGTGGTTGAAGTTTCCTTCTGCCTGTTCAGGAAAAGGAGGTAGAATGAGTGTGAATGTAGGTGTTGTAGCTACACAGCTGCTGTAACCTTCACACCTTAAGAAAGGAGGATCATCTTATTTAGCTGGTTTTAAAAAGTCTCAGGCAACTGGAAGATTTAAGAACATTAAACCTTTTGGAATAATTTTCAGATATAACTAACACAGAACGTTGGACAGGAGAAGAGGAGCAGGAGAGAGAGGATGAAGGGCGGGATAGAGACAGATTAGGAACTGCAAGATAGAAAATTCAGCATCAGGGCCAGGAATACTTAAAGGTCATCCCTGAATACCTCATTTAGCACTAGATTCCACAATCCCCTGGGTTACTGTGGTTTTTAGCATTTGGGTGGCCATGCACACACAGCATATTTTGGATCCTTGCCCTGCGTTTAGAGCCTAAAGGAGCAAAATTTAATAGCGATTACTTTACATAGAATTATGGGTACACTAATTGATCCAGTGGTGTTGCCAAGATAGAGATGTGGGTGCTTTTCACCCCGGTGCAGACTATAAAGGACTCACTGTAGGGAATTTAAGCGTAATGTAAAAGTTTCAGCAATTATAAAGAATGCCGGTGATGAGATACCCCTATCCTCCAAATATATCATTGACTTAAATTCTAAATAATTGCTGCAGTTTTTCTTGAATTTTTTCATCTTTATTAAGTTATAATTGGCCAAGCCAGGTCACACCTTAGGATTCTGGGAGGCCTAAGGCAGGAGAATCGCTTGAGTTCAGGAGTTCGAGACCAGTCTGAACAAGAATGAGACCCTGTTTCTACTAAAAATAGAAAAATTAGTTGGGTATTATGGTAGGCATCTACTCAGGAGGCTGAGGCAGGAGGATCACTTGAGCTAACGAATCTGAGGTTGCTGTGAGCTAAGCAGACACCATGGTACTCTAGCCTGGGGCAACAGAGTGAAACTGTTTCAAAAAAGAATTATAATTCAGATATTATAAAATTCACCCATATAAAGTATACAATTCAATAGGTTTTAGTATACTAACAGAATTGTGCAGCCATCACCATAGTCTAATTGTAGAATATTTTCATCACCAGCTGAGTTTTAGTAATACATATGTAGGCTTCTCATTAGCACATTTTTATTACTAATCTTTTAATAGTTTTGCATACTACATGGAAGTTAATTTGGAGAATTTTCAGTTACAGTCTTGGCCACTGACTCAACGGAATTTAGCTTTTTGTATTCATTTTGAAAATAATTTCATAATAATCTAGAATCTTTTGAAGTCTCCGCACATTTTTCACCTCCAACCCCTTTGTTTACATATCCCTACATTCATTCATTCATTCATATGTTTTTTAAGAGACAGAGTCTTGCTCTGTGCTCAGGCTGGAGTACAGGTGCATGATCATAGCTCATTGCAGCCTCAAACTTCGGCATTCAGACCAACGTCCTGCCTCAACCTCTCCAATAGTGGGTACTATAGGCCTGTTGCCGTCATACCCCATATGCCTACATTTAAACAGTAATTCAAAACAGACAATGATAGTTGGAAACTATTTTTGTTTCATCTTTTTGGGGGGGGGAGGGGAGTGTGAAATTTTTAAATGAGGTTAATTGGATACAAACATACTTGCAAGGTTGGGTGTGGTGTTTCACACTTGTAATCCTAGCTTTTTGGGAAGTCAAAATAGGAGGATCACTTGAAACCAGGAGTTTGAGACCAACCTTGGCAATATCAGACCCACCTCTACAAAAATTAGGAAATTAGCTTGGCACCTGCAGCACAGTGGTTACGGCACCGGCCACGTGCACTGAGTCTGGGAGTGTTTGAACCCAGCCTGGGCCAGCTAAACAACAATGACCAGCCTGGGCCAGCTAAAGGCAATATAAAAAAAATAGCTGGACGTTGTAGTGGGTGCCTGTAGACCCAGCTACTTGGGAGGCTGAGAATCTCTTAAGCCCAAGAGTTTGAGGTTGCTGTGAGGTGTGATGCCACAGCACTTTACCTAGGGCATCATAGTGAGACTCTGTCTCAAAAAAAGATTAAGAAATTAGCCTGGTGTGGTGGCATACACCTATAGTCCCAGCTACTTATGAGGCTGAGGCAGTATAATTTGAAGTTTGAAGTTTGAAGTTGCAATGAATTATGGTGATGATATGCTTGGGCAACAGATCAAGACTTTGTCTAAAAAATAAAAAAAAAAGTTATTAAAAAGCCAGAATCAGACATGAATAATAAACAATGAAAACACAAAACTTTAAAATTATTCCTTGAAGATCTGTGCATAGATAACTGTGGAGGAGGCTATACAACAAAATGTTAGAAACTTGAGCATTTGCATTTTAAAAAGAATAAAAGTTCAAAGAATGCCAAGAGAAACAATGAAATATTCTGATCTTTCATTGCTAGAAGAAATCAAAAGTCAATGTCTGATACCAAAGACTGGACGTTCATTTTAAAACAATAGATCAAAAATTGCCAAAATTTACAATTATTCAGTCATTTTTTCTGATACATGTATAGGAAGAAAAACTGGGAGTTTCTTTCTAAATTATAGAAAAGTAATTCTTGACAAATTTTCTGGTGTATATAACATTTTAATGGATGTTTTTGGAGACATATGAAAGCCTCTAGAATTAATCTAAATACAAAGATATGAGTGCTGTAATTTCCAGGATGTCTGGTTAAACCCAATGTTTATACCTCTGCCAAATTAATCCTCATATTTAAGTCTTTCTGTAACTGTGTGTTTGTTGCTTCATGTGAAAAAAAAAAACTTCTCCAAGTTAAATATTCAAAAATAATGTTGGCTTTGAAGATAGATTGCTGAGTAAATCTGGCTATACTGTCTATGGAATACAAAAACTAGGAAAGTCAATTTGATGAGGTCGTTGACAAATTTTTCTAACATTCAAAAACAGAAAATGTGATGCTATCTATTCATTACTGCTGCAGAGCAATATGCAGGCGTTTTCCCTTTATTTCAAAAAAGACGTTAATGTCATTTAAACATCAATTCTTTTACTTTTTCCTTTATTTAACTAAAATTTTTAATTTTTTAATTCTTAACAACATGATAATATATTTGAAGTTAGAGGAAAATTCCTTGATCTGCATTTCTTTTCTGGCCATAACTAAATATTTCTTTTTGGGTATTACTGAAAATAATTTTATCATATACAATAGGAGGAGTTGTTGGAAATTATCCCTGCAAGACATCTGATCACTGAATGATTTATCTTTGATTTTAAACATTTTTTAAAAACCTTACTGTTACATAAAACATGTACACTAATGACTACCTTCCTTCCTATTACCTTCTTCTCTGTCAGAACGTGGGGGCAGCAGGACTCACACGGGAGACTCATACGTGTCAGATGCCAGAATGGGCAGTTTCTCATGTGTTGTTTGATTCAATCGTCATATCACCCCCTAGAATAGATATTATTTTTGTTTCATAGATGAGGCCTGGAAAGGTTTAGCAAAATGGGCAAGTTGTGAAGTGACATGTAGTTTCTAACGAGTGTATTTGAATCCAGATCCGTCTCCCTCCAGGGAGCAGTATTGCCCTGCAGGTATTCAGTCTAAGTGGGAATTCAGAACACAGACATGAAGATAATACCCATAACACAGCCATGTACACAATAAAGACTTGAACCAAAACCTCCCTGGAGTCAGGAAAAGGAACCATCATTAGAGACTCTCACAACTGAGAAGGTTTTGTGGGGGAAGGCTTGAGCAGGGCCTGAAAAGGAGTATTTAGAGTCAGGACTTTAAAAGAAAGAGGAATCAGTATAAGGAAATCTGAGAGTCTGCTCTTGGCCTGTCCAAACCATAATCACTGAATTTAATTGATCTAGAGGCACCTGCTCAGGGGACGCAAGTTCGTATTCTTTCTGTCTACCTAAACACACATCCTGCTTTTTAATTGTCCTTACAGGTGCAGGGTAGCTCTTTTCATTATGTTCTTGGCTAACAAAGCCTGGATCATTTCCAGTCAGCTTCAGGTTTGGCTTGGATTTCAGAAGCTAATGCTACTGCAGTCAATGTAACAAATATTTAGATGTTAGCTAGGGATTTTTCTTGAAATTTTATGACATTTAGATTACAATATATGCATATATACACACAAATATACATTTACACACAAGTGGTAGGTAGGTATGGAATATACCCATACTCTTCTGAGTCCCACCTTTTTTTTTTTTTTTTTTTTTGCAATTTTTGGCCGGGGCCGGGTTTGAACCCACCACCTCTGGTATATGGGGCCGGCACCCTACTCCTTGAGCCACAGGCGCCGCCCTGAGCCCCACTTTTCTTTACTTAGCATACATTGTAGAGTTTCAGTATATCAGTATAGAAATATCTGGCTCATTTCTTTTAATGGCTTACATTTTATTTCATTGTAGCCATGTGTTTTGATTTATTAAATCTGAACCGTTTTCTTTGGCTCTTAGGTTATTTCTTTTGGTTTGCTCTTAGACAGAGTGTGTCATGTAGTAACCTTAAGCCTATGTCATTTGCTCACATATAAACAAATCAATAGGACACATTCCTAAAAGTGGAATTTTGGGGTCAAATGGCATGTAAATTTTTAATATTTAAAGACAGTGCCACAATCTCCTTCATAAAAGTTGACACTGATTTTTCTTTTAACTTACCTGGAACCAAATTATTTTCTTGTGGAAACAAAAGATCGAGCCATTAATGCATTGTACTGTCTGCTGGGTCCCTGGAAGCGGCCTGCCATGAAATCACAGACAGTTCATTTCATCCCACGTAGCTGGAGTCTGCACTATGTGCAACGTGTAGCTTGAAACAGCAAGCAACAAAATGGACTGGGTAGGTTCATCAGAAACATAGTGAAATACTAGAGAATAAAAAACTATTCCACGAAAGCATCCACTTTCACAGGTGGAAAGGGCTAAGAGCAGAGCGCAGAGAAATCTCAAAGAGGAGGCCTCTTCCGTTCTTCCCTGGGCTGCTCTCAAAGCTTTGAGACACCTGGGACAGATGGGGTCAGGGTCTTGGCGGCTCCATTCTTAAGACAGGAGAATCGAGCAACAGAGATTAAACTTGTAGTAAGTACCCTAAGAAAATGAACATGACCTAGGGGATGAGCTAAGAAAAAGTTTGGGTGGCTGGAGGAAGAGAAAAGGGAGAAGGTTTTGGAGGGGAGCTGGAGAAGAAGAGGGGTTTGTTGGGCAGATAAGAAAAGCCCACGGGGAGAAGGACAGTTTGGGGGGGAACACATAGAAGGTGGGGGTAGGGTTTGCTGAAAAATGTTTGTTACCATCTCTTTCCTATATTTACCTGTCAGGCTTCGTCTGCTGAAAGCCTCCTTCGTGGATTTCTACTCACCTACACTCAAGTTGTCTCCATCTCTTTCCAGTGGGAAGGCTCTTTCTGTCCTTCTCTGATGTGACACAGTCCAAGGCATCCGATGTCTCGCCCTCCTCTTCCCACTTCTTTTCTTCTTTGCACCAAATGGGTAGTGTAAATCTAGGCAGATAGTTATCCCATTTGCAAGCCGGAATTCTTATCCTGAACCTCTTCTCCATCCCCACAGACAGGATGCATGATATAGGGTAAATCAACCACCTGAATGCAGCCCGAGATTTTGGTTTGCTGTGAAAAGGTCTGAGCTCTTTCTATTTCCAATTCCTTCATCACCTGCTTCAAGAAAAAAATCTTCTCAATTATAAAACCCAAGAGAAAATGCCTAGTGGAAGTAAAAAAATCCAGAAACTTCATAAAGTCATAGATTAGAAATTTAGAAAAGACGTTAGGGGTCACTCGGTCCTGTCCGTTAGCAGGAATCCCTAGACCACTGTTCTTTAATGACACATCTGGGGACAGACCAGCTCCTGAAGTAGTTTGATTATTATTATTATTATTTATTAAATCATAGCTGTGTACATTAGTGCAATCAAGGGGTACAATGTGCTGTTTTCATATACAATCTGAACTATTTTCATCAAACTGATTAACGTAGTCTTCATGGCATTTTCTTAGTTATTGTATGAAGACATTTGTATTCTGCATTTAGTAAGTTTCGCCTGTACCCTTCTGAGATGCACCGTAGGTGTGGCCCCACCAAGTACTTTGATTATTAACAGTCTTCCTTATAGTGAGCCTAAATTTATTTTCCTTCCAACATCTACCTATTAGTACAATTCCTTTTTTATTTCAGATTAATATGCAGGTACAGACAATACAGTTACCTGGTTTGTGTTTGGTAGATAAAGTCCAAGTCGCAGTTGTGCCCTTCACCCAGGTGCTGTTAGGTGCATTGGTCCAATTCTTCTATCTGGAGTCATGTGAAATAAATATAACTTCTCACTCCTCGGAATGCTTATCATAGTTACTGTCTATGTCATTTCTCTAGGACTGATTATACCTTATCTTGAGAGATTCAGTAGTTTATCAGTGAACACCTATGAACAATCTATAAAGTGGTAGGCATTTGCTTACATTCTGTGAATATACAATGAATAAGACAGGGTCATACTCTCAAAAACTGAAAATATGAAAAAGATGCATACGCAAATAATATTCACAATTTTTTTGTGAATTAGAAGTGTAAGCAGAACTCCAAGGAACCACAGAGGAGGGAATAATGGAACGTGTGGATAGGGATCAAAAAAAAAACCTTCTTGGTTAAATGAATATTTGATGTGAATTTTAAGGGATGATTGTGCATTTTTCAGGTGAAGGAAAGGGAAGGAAATGTTAGGAGGTATTCATTTGGGGGGTACCTTTTAGGCTTATAGAGATGCACACTCGAGCCTGAGGCCTAAAATTCTTTGCTCCCTGTGGTAGACAATTCTAAGTTGCTGGCTGCAGATCCCCTGGTACTCAGGCCTTTGTGCAATCCCTTCCCTTTGATTGTGGGTGAGACCTGTGACTTGCTTCTAACCAATAGCATACTGCAAGGATGACAGCATGGCACTTCTATGATTATATGACATAAGGTATAATGCCTGGCTTGCTCACATTGAGGAAGTAAAGGGTCATTTTGGGAAAGCACGTGCGGGAAGGAACCAAGAGGGGGCTTTGGCTAACGACCAGCCATGAAATGAAGATGGCCTTCACTGGCAGCAAGAAGGTGAGGCTCTCAGTCCACAGGAACTAATTCTGCTACCAACCATCTGAACTGGGAAGAGATCCCTCTATAATCAAACCTAGCAGTGAAACTGCAGCCTGACTGACACCTTGATTTCAGCGTTGTGAGACTCTCATGCTAAGCCATGCCTGGATTCTTGACCTCCCAGAAATTGTGAGATAATAAATCCGAAATTTAGCTAAATTTCTGGTAATAATGTTTTGCAGCAATAAGTAACCAATACACACAAAGCTGACGAGGTGACTCATACTTGTGGTCCCACCTTCTTGGGAAGCTGAAGTGGAAGGATCACTTAAGGCCAGCAGATTGAGGGCAGCCTTGGCAACATAGCAAGCCCGGGTCTTAAAAAAAAAACTAACAAACAACCTTAATACACTCCCTATTCATCTTTCCCGATCTGATTCCTTTCCCCTCTCTTATTGATCTTTTCACTTTTGAAGTACCTTCTTTCTTTACTCTCTTCTTTGCCCTGTTTTTAAGAAAGGAACTAAACAGACTTTTCTGCTGCCCTTAGTTCTCTCTTCCTAAAATACAGCACGTAATAACTTTAGCATTCATCTTTGTCTAGAATTGAATGAAAAAAGGAATTGTGTGCAAGAGCTTGGATTTTGAAGTCAGAGGGACGTGGGTTTGAATCCTGACCCCTCTTCTTAATAGCTGTGTGAATCTGGGCATGTTAGTTAACCTCTTCAAACCTCACTTGCAGTAAAATGGCTATAAAAAGAACGTGCTCTCAGTTGAACAGTGGCTAATGGTTCTTGTCATCACTGCCAGTGTTAAATTCTGATAGAGTATCTAAAAGAAAGCTCACTTTTCACACTGTTGAAATTAGCCTCCTAGAATAACTGGATAAGAGAGGGGAAGGAAAGGAGGGAGGGAGGAAAATTGCTCCACTATGCCCTGCACTACTGTCTTTTTTTTTTTTAAATAGAGTTTTTTTTTCTTTTTCTTTTTCTGAGACTGGGTCTTGCCTTCTTATCCAGGCTGGGGTGCAGTGGAATGATCATAGGTCGCTGCAGCTTTGAATTCCAGAGCTCAAGTGATCCTTCCACCTCAGCCTCCTGGTAGGTGGACTACAGATGCACACCACTCTGCCCAGAAAACTTGTTAATTTGTTGTGGGTGGGGGGTAGTAGAGACGGATCTTATTGTGCCACCCAGGCTGGTCTTGAATTCCTGGCCTCAAGCCGTTCTCCCTCTGTGATCTCCCAAAGTGTTGGCATTACAGGTGTGAGCCACCATGCCCAGCCTGCACTGCTGCCTCCCAGAATTTTAAGAATGCTGTGCAAGTTTATATTTCCAGCTTTTCTCTCTCTCTCCCTCTCCTACCCTCCAGCCCTCCCCAGCAAATGTTGGGCATAAGCCCAGTGTGAGGGTGCAGACTTGGCTCAATGGAGAATGTGAGTAGAAACATTATGTTACTTAAAAATCATTCCTTCTCAGAGATGACTAAGGCTTTGGTACCAGATCAAGCTTGTCTACTTCTCTTTCTCTCTTTGTAACATATTCTAAACATTTAGAAAACTCTAAAGTTATGTAAAGTATCCCCACTCCTATTGCCCACCACCTAGATCGAATGAATATATTTGCAATAGTTAATGTTACAGATAAAATTAAAAACATTTTATTTCCTTACCTATTTCTAGAGAGATAGCTTCTATGCTGGTTTTGTGTGCCCCTTCCTGAGTATATTTTTATAACTTTATTACACATTTATGATCATATACCCATATAGAATTGCTATATAAGCTACTTCTGTTATTAGCTATCTGTAATATAGGTTTGTGTCTTAAAATTCTCCATTAACAGTATCACACTATCAATCTGCCACTTCCTTTCTTTGCTCAACAAAAATCTGTTTGAGTTTTATTCATTTTGACGCATATAGAACTTGTTAAGTAATTTAAATTGCATATTCCATTGTATATAAATATACCACCGTTAATCTATTAGTTCATGTCAATGGACAGTTAGGTTGTTTCAGTTTGTTACTATTACCAATAATGTGTCTGTAAAGGCTTTTGGTTTTATAATTGAGCAAAAGTTTTTCTGGGTTAAATTCTAGACATGAAGTTGCTGAGTCATAGAGTATATGTATTTTCAACTTCACTTGATATTGCCAAGATGCTCTCCAAGCTGGTTTACACTCTCTCAATCTCTCCCAACATTTAACATTATTAGGTTTTTGATAATCAGATACGTGTCAAATGGTGTTATATTGTTATTTTAAATTCTGCATTTCCCTGATTCCTCGAGAAGTAGAGCATCTTCTACCTGATTATTGAGCATTTGTGGGTCCTTGTCCTTTTCACATTTTTTGTCAATTTTTAACTTTTTTCAACAAATTTATACACATTCTATATATATTCTGGATACTGGATGGATTGTATTTTGTCAAACTGAAGTTTAACTATCTATGCAATCAAATATATATGTCATCTGTGTAATCAGATGTTTCTGTTGAGAGTTAGTGCTTTTAGGGTCTTGTTTAAGAATAAATCTTTCTATATGTAAATGTCATTTAAATCATCTACTTTTTTTTTTAAATGTGAAGTTTGCATTTTATATTTAGATCTTTAATTTACCTAAAATTTGCTTTTATATGGATGAACACAGGAATATAATGTTATCTTTTTCCATACAGTTAGAGAATTGTCTGGTTACTATCTTCTCTGTTCTTTTCCACTGGTATTTTTGTGCAACATTGAGCCATGCATGCTATTTTAATTCATCTGTCTTTATAATGAGTTTATTTCTTATAGGTCAAGTGCCCCCTTTTTATTTGTTTTGAAAAGTATGTAGTTTATGTTTTACACATTCATATAAATTTAAAGATCAACATGTTACACTGTAGTAGGATGGCCAAAAAAAAGGAAAAAGGAAGGAAGAGAAGAAAAGAAAAAGAAAGAAAGAAAAAAGGCCAGGCTGTTAGATTCCACGACAAATCTTGCAGGTATTTATAATTGCTTTAAGTATAAAAATTAATTTGGGGAGAAATGACATTGTTATGATGACTCTTACCATTTTTGTATATGCTGTGTTTTCCATTTACTTAGTTCTCATGTGTTCGTCACCAAAATCGTATGTTTTTCTCAATAAAGATCTTTGCATCTTTTTTTTTTTTTTAATTATTTTTTATTGAGTCATAACTGTGTACAATGATTCAAGCTTGGAGTACAGTGTGCGGGCTTCCCATACAATCGGAGACATTTTTATCCACCTGATTAATGTAACATTCATGATATTTTCTCATTTACTATGTGAAAACAATT
>CAUYRH010025109.1:0-16848 GCA_963574655.1 Perodicticus potto | reverse complement strand
GCATCACAGCTCACAGCAACCTCCAATTCCTGGGCTCAAGCGAGTCTCTTGCCTCCGCCTCCCAAGTAGCTGGGACTACAGGCGCCCGCCACAACGCCCGGCCGTTTTTTGGTTGCAGCTGTCATTGTTGTTTGGCGGGCCTGGGCTGGATTCGAACCCACCAGCTCAGGTGTATGTGGCTGGTGCCTTAGCCCACTGAGCCACAGGCGCCGAGCCTAATTTTTATTTTTTGAGATAGAGTCTCACTCTGTCACCCTGAGTGGAGTACAGTGGCATCATCATAGCTCACTGCAACATCTCCCTTGTTTTTATTTTTATTTCTTTATTTATTTTTTTTGAGACAGAGCCTCAAGCTGTCACCCTGGGTAGAGTGGCATCACAGCTCACAGCAACCTTGAACTCCTGGGCTGAAGCAATTCCCCTGCCTCCGCCTCCCAAGTAGCTGGGATTACAGGCACCTGCCACAACGCCCAGCTACTTTTTGGTTGCAGCGGTTATTGTTGTTTGGCAGGCCCGGGCTGGATTCGAACCAGCCAGCTCAGGTTTATGTGCCTGGTGCCTTACCCGCTTGAGCCACAGGTGCCGAGACTTTTTTTTGTTTGTTTGTTTTGAGACAGAGTCTCACTATGTCATCCTCAGTAGAGTGTCCTAGCGTCACAGCACACAGCAACCTCAAATTCTTGGACTTAAGAATTCTCTTGCCTCAGCCTCGCAAGTAGCTGGGACTACAGGCACCCACCACAACGCCTGGCTGTTTTTTGGTTGTACTTGTCATTATTGTTTGGTAGGCCCAGGCTGGGTTTGAACCTGCCACCCCTGGTGTATGTGGCCAGCAACCTAACAGCTAAGCTACATGTGCCGAGCCCAGCTTTCTCTTTTTATTTTTCATTTTTTTTAAAACAGAGTCTCACTTTGTTGCCCTCAGTAGAGTGCCACGGTGGCACAGCTCACAGCAATCTCAGACTCTTGGGCTTAAACGATTCTCTTGCCTCAGCCTCCCAAGTAGCTAGGACTACAGGTGCCCGCCACAATGCCCAGCTATTTTTTAGGTTGTAGTTGTTGTTTAGCAGTCCCAGGCTGGGTTTGAACCTGCCAGCCTCATTGTATGTGGCCAGCGCCCTACTCACTGAGCTACGGGCACCAAGCCTCAGCTATTTTTAAAGACGAGGTCTCGCTCTGATTCAGGCTGGTCTTGAACTCGAGCTCAGGCAATCCATTCGCCTCAGCCTCCCAGGGTGTTGGGATTACAGGTGTGAGCCTCACTTTGTCATTCTTTCACTTGTGTTTTTTTTTTTTTTTTTGGCCGGGGCTGGGTTTGAACCCACCACCTCTGGCATATGGGGCTGACGCCCTACTCCTTTGAGCCACAGGCGCCGCCACACTTGTGTTCTTTTGTTTTGTTTTGTTTTGTTTTTTTGCAGTTTTTGGCCGGGGCTGGGTTTGAACCCGCCACCTCCACCATATGGGGCCAACGCCCTACTCCTTTGAGCCACAGGCGCCGCCCTGTGTCTTTTCTTTGTTTTTGTTGTTTTTTTTACATGTAGGATGTGAATACCTCATCATTGTAAACACTGGAGCACCAAATCCTTGCTATTCTTTAATACCATTTTTTTATGTTCCCAGTTAATGCTCTCCGAGTGGTTAATTGATGTCCCTTCAGATTTGGGGCAGGAATGGATTGTGGTCGTGTGCCCTGTTGGAAAAAGAGCCCTTATTGTGGCATCCAGGGTAAGTAGCTTCCTCCTGTCCCCCAGCGCCAGCAGGCCTGGTCTGTATGGGGAGGGATTCTTTGCCTCTGTTTCCTCATCTACCACAACAGCTGTGCCTGGAACTGCTCTCCTGCGGGAAGGGTTTGTTGACAGTCATCTTTGGGCTGACCACACGCCTGCAGGATGAGGGCAAGGAGGACTTGACGCCTAATGAGAATGGTAACTTTCCTCCACACAGGGCTCTACCAGTGCCTACACCAAGAGTGGCTACTGTGTCAACAGGTTTTCCTCTCTTCTGCCAGGAGGCAACAGGCAAAACTCAACAACAGCAAAAGGTACCTACATAAAATGTCTATTAAGCTGGGGGAGGGTTTTGTTTGTTTGTTTGTTTGTTGAGACAGAGTCTCACTATGTCACCCTTGGTAGAGTGCTGTGGCATCGCAGCCCATAACAACCTCTAACTCTTGGGCTTAAGTGATTCTCTTGCATCAGCTGGCTAAAATGTCTATTAAGTTTTATAATCAGTAAAAGATAGTGTCATTTGCTTTGAAGACCCACTTGGAAAGCATACCTTTGAAACAGTACATAGATGCTGTCCTGGCCCCTGGGCCTAGGGCCTCCCCTTCAAAGTTAGGCCTCCTAAGTTGGACAATACCTGAAGCCCTATGAAGCCTACTGGGCCATAAATTCCTGATTTAAGGTCGGACCTTTGTTACAATGTCCCTGAGAAAATGCTAAGCATAGCTGTTGCTGGGCCTGCCTGTCAGATTTTCTTTTCTCCTTTATTGTTGTCCTAACCTTAGCTTCTCCCTCCCACCTTAGCTGAGTAGGCTAAGGTCATGGTGGCTACATGACTTGCCCACAGTCACTCCAGGGGGAATCGAGAGCAGGCCTCAAACCCTGCTCTCTTCTCTGCCTGCTTCTGCTCCTTCAGTGGCTCCTCATGTCCTCTGTACTGAGCACAGACTTCTCTGTTGGTCTATGGAACCCTAGCCTATGCAAATTTGGCCCACCCATCCTCATGTCCTCACCCCACTCCTCATACTCACCCTCTGTTCAGCTGACTTGCGCCTTGCTGCTCGCATCTGCCCAGCTCATTCTGCCTCTGGACCCTCGCTCGTGCCATCTCAGTACTCAAGTCTGAAATGTTCCTCCTCTTCTCCTCTGCCCTGTGGTTTAAATTCTCCTGATCCCAGAAACTGTTTATATTGCATCTCTTTCCTGAAGCATCTCCTGTTCTTTCTAGAACTCTTGTTGCTCTTAGTATGTGCTGTGTAATTCAGTTTTCAGCTCTCCTGTTTTTTTTGTTTGTTTGTTTTTGTAGAGACAGAGTCTCACTTTATCACCCTCGGTAGAGTGCCGTGGCGTCACACAGCTCACAGCAACCTCCTACTCCTGGGATTAGGCGATTCTCTTGCCTCAACCTCCCAAGTAGCTGGGACTACAGGCGCCCGCCACAACGCCTGGCTATTTTTTGGTTGTAGCCGTCATTGTTGTTTGGTGGGCCCAGCTGGATTTGAACCCGCCAGCTCAGGTGTATGTAGCTGGTGCCTTAGCCACTTGAGCCACAGGCGCTGAGCCTGTTTTTGTTTCGTTTTGTTTTTTGTTAACAGTCTTACTTTATCACACTCAGTAGAGTGCCGTGGCATTACAGCTCACAGCAACCTCAAACTCTTGGACTCAAGTGATTCTCTTGTCTCAGCCTCCCGAGTAGTTGGGACTACAGGCACCTGCCACAGTGCCCGACTATTGTTAGAGATGAGGTCTCACTCTGGCTTAGGCTGGTCTCAAACCTGTGAGCTCAGACAATCCACCTGTCTCGGCCTCCCAGAGTGCTGGGATTATAGGCGTGAGCCACCAGGCCCAGTCTGGCTGGTGCGAGTTTTCAGCTCTTTCTTCTCTGATTATCTTATTTCCTTAACTGGATTATAACTTCCTTAAAAGTAGGGCCTACTTACAGTTAATATTTCCCATAGTGCCTATGACAGGAACTCAAAAAGTTGTTAACTAAAATGGAAGATTACTTGGCTTTTAAACTTCTCTGAGATGAGCAAATGTCCCAATTTATCTAAAACTGTAGAATTTCCACTTGGCTTAGGGTTGCCTTCATCCCTCTTGTTCTGTCCTGGCCCCAATCACCCTTCAGTTGGTACCTGGCAGCCAGAAAGGACTGTGCCAGATTTTCTCTAGTGAACCCTTTGTCCTCAGCACTGGCAACTAGTGCAGGCACTGAGGATTGCTGTGCTTGAGGCTCTAAAAAGGGGCTCCCACATGGTGGCTCACACCTGTAATCCTAGCACTCTGGGAGGCTGAGGCAGGCAGATTGCTTGAGCGCAGGAGTTCAAGACCAACCTGAGCAAGAGTGAGACCCTGTCTCTAAAATATAGCTGACAGTTGTAGTGGGCACCTGTAGTCCCAGCTACTCGGAAGGCTGAGGCAAGAGAATCGCTTGAGCTCAAGAGTTTGAGATTGCTGTGAGCTATGATGCCAGGGCACTCAACTCCAGGTAACTGAGTGAGACTCTGTCTCAAATAAATAAGTAAAATGGGGCTCCCTAGGTTGTGGTACAGGAACCCTGCTTGAAAGGAGAACCCTGGTCTAACTTTCTGCTTTGTGTCCCTAGACTACACCATTCTAGATTGCATTTACAGTGAAGTGAACCAGACCTACTATGTTCTGGATGTGATGTGCTGGCGGGGACACCCTTTCTATGACTGCCAGGTAGGAGTGATGCTCCCCCTCGTGTCTTTTCCTGTCTTTCTCTCCTCTCCTCCCGGGAAAGTGACTCGGCATGTGGGTTTGCTACGTGACCAACTTCTTGGTGTGTACAGGATGTGGTATATCAAGAACATTATCTAATGCTCCCTGCATCTTTGAGTGTGTTTAAATTAGCTTAGTTTTTTAAAAGACATAGGAGGAACTAAGAAAATCTGCAATTCTTCAGGGGAGAAAGAAATGGCAGAAGTGTAGGCTGGGACTTTGGAGCAGCTACACCCACACACTCACTTCTCTCCAAAGTATAGGAAAATTGCTGCCTGGGAAGAATGTGCGGCGAGGAGGATACACCCTTCCAGGCAGCACCAGGAAGAGAAGGTAGAATGTAAGCCACCATCAAATAGATTTCTTTTTTCTTTTTTTGGCCAGGGCCGCTGGGTTTGAACCCACCATCTCCGGTATATGGGGCCGGTGCCCTACTCCTTGAGCCACAGGCACTGCCCTCTTTTTTTTTTTTTGAGATAGAGTCTCAGGCTGTCACCCTGGGTAAAGTGCTGTGGTGACAGGTCACAGCACCCTTAAACTCTCAGGCTTAAACAGTTCTCTTGCTGGTGGCGCCTGTGACTCAGCGAGTAGGGTGCTGGCCCCATATACCAAGGGTCATGAGTTGGAACCTGGCCCTGGCCAAACTGCAACAAAAAATAGCTGGGCGTTGTGGTGGGCACCTGTAGTCCCAGCTACTTAGGAGGCTGAGGCAAGAGAATTGCTTAAGCCCAGGTGCTGGAGATTGCTGTGAGCTGTGACGCCATGGCACTCTACCCAAGGCAACAGAGTAAAGACTCTGTCTCTAAAAAAAAAGCAATTTTTTATCTATTTTTTTGTCATTTGGCAGGCCTAGACTGAATCTGAACCTGCCAGCTCTGGCGTATATGGCTGGCACCCTAGCCACTGAGTTACAGGTACAGAGCCTCAAATAGATTTCTTCAGCTTCCACTCCTTTAATAGACTCATTCTGATCCTAAGGATGGCAGAGCCTCCTTGGTATGACACAAAGCCTCAAATCTCAAAGATTATTTCCAGGATGAGGCTTTCCAATAGAGGAAAGGACCCAGTATTCTCCTCTTTTTTTTTTTTTTTACAGAGTCTCACTTTATCGCCCTCGGTAGAGTACCATGGCGTCACACAGCTCACAGCAACCTCCAACTCCTGGGCTTAGGTGATTCTCTTGCCTCAGCCTCCCGAGTAGCTGGGACCACATGCGCCTGCCACAACTCCCGGCTATTTTTCTGTTTTGCAATTCAGCTGAGGCTGGGTTTGAACCCGCTACCTTCAGTATATGGGGCTGGTACCCTACCCGATGAGCCACAGGCACCGCCCAGTATTCTCCTCTTTAGCTTCACCTTCCCCTGACATTTTTTTCACATTGGTGTTGGCAGCAGTCATCAGGTGAGCGTGAGTCAGCCCCAGAGGTCTCCATGTTTGTTAGTAACAATCCCCCCATGATTGTCCCAGTTGTATAATGGTGGATTTTTTTTTTTTTTTGAGACAGAGCCTCAAGCTATCACTCTGGATAGAATGCGGTGGCATCACAGCTCACAGCAACCTCCAATTCCTGGGCTCAAGCGAGTCTCTTGCCTCTGCCTCCCAAGTAGCTGGAACTACAGGCGCCCGCCACAACGCCCGGCCATTTTTTTTTTGGTTGCAGCCCTCGTTGTTTGGCAGGCCCCAGGCAGGATTCGAACCCGCCAGCTCAGGTGTACATGACTGGCGCCTTAGCCGGTTGAGCCACAGGCGCCGAGCCCCGGCTATTTTTTTGTTGCAGTTTGGCCGAGGTCGGGTTTGAACCCACCACCCTCGGTATATGAGGCCGGCACCCTATCTACTAAGCCACAGGCGTCACCCCGAGTAGAGGATTTTAAAAATACATTTATATTTCATTTTCTCCCTAATTTAAATGAATTTGGAATAATTAATATATGAAAGTGGTAAAAAATATATATATATAAATAGAACCTAGGCTGTGCAGTGAAGAGGAAAACCCCACCTTCTCCCAAGCCAACTGATCCTCCAGAGTCCCAGACCAACCCTAATACCTCCCAGGCAAGCCCTAGCATGTGGGGACTTCAATGTCCCCACAAAACAGCCGAGGTATTGACTGTTCTCTTCTTCACTTGACAATTATCTTGGAGACTGTATTTGTTTCCTAGGATTGCTATAACAAAATACCACAAATTATGTGGCTAAAACAATAGAAATTTATTTTTTCCAAGTCTTGTAGGACCAAATCCAGGTGCAGGTGGCATTCATTCCTTCTGAGGGCTCTGAGGGACAAACCATTTTTTGCATCTTCCTGCTTCTAGTGGCAGCTATCCCTTGTTTTATGGACAGATCACTCCAATCACTGCTACTTCACCTGACCTCCCTGTGGTCCATGTCTCTATGTCTTCCTTTTTTTTGAGACATAGCCTCGAGCTGTCGCCCTGGGTAGAGTGTCGTGGCATCACAGCTCACGACACTCACATCTCAGCCCTCCTACTCCTAAGCTTAAGCAATTTCTCTTGCCTCAGTCTCCCAAGTAGCTAGGACTACAGGTGCCCGCCACAATGCCTGGCTATTTTTTGTTGTTGTTGTTGTACTTGTCATTGTTGTTTGGCAGGCCCGGGCTGGATTCAAACCCACCAGCTCTGGTGCCTTAGCCACTTGAGCTACAGGCACCAAACCTATGTCCTCCCTTTTTATGAGGACACCAGTCATATTGGGTTTAGGGCCCACCCTACTGCACTGTGACCTTATCTTAACTAAAAACATCTACAAAGATCCAGTTTCCAAGTAAGGTCAAATTCACAGTTACCTGGGCTCAGGACTTCCATATATCTTTTGGGGAACACAATTCAACCCACACAGGGATCTTTCTTTTAGTGTGCTTGAATTGTCCAAGTTCTTGTTACTAGTTGTACAGCATTTCACTGGATGAACGTTACTTGATTTGCTTTTCCAGTTAGGTTGGGAGATGACTGAGCAGAGTTAGCAGAAAAGCAGCAGCTGGTGGGGCACAGGGAAGAGTGAGGCTGTAGCTGAGAGAGCAGGCCTGGAGGTAGGAGGAATGGAAGGAGGGCAGCTGGCTCTCTGTAGGGCCTGAAGGACAGCAAGGGACAGAGGTTGGAGGGGGCCATCAGGCCAGGCCACGTTGCAGCTCCTTCTAAGTGCCAACTTCACATCTACCCTGACCTTCTTTTAGATTAGGATCTCAATTTGTTCAGGGCTTTAGTATGCACAAATAAAAATACTCACCTTCCTAGGCTTTCTTGCAGCTAGAGGTAGCTATGTGTCTCGGATTTGGTCAGTGAGATAAAAGCAAAAGTCAGGGGCCAGGGCTTCTGAAGAAGCTTGGTAAAACAGGTGAATGCACCTGTGGCACTCTTGACCTCTGATCCCTGACCTTGCTCTGAAAAGGGACAGAAAGGCTGGAGGTGTATTGGGAGAAACAGTGTAGTTTTGGTGGGCCACTGAGCCAGCATGGCCTCATTAGGCTGGTCACTTACTTCCCCCTTACTTAATGCACTGATCCTTGGCTTCTCTCATTTGCATCCAAATGCATCACAAGCTGCTATGCAACATTGGGAGTTTATTTTGTCCTCTCCAGAGGCCATTGGGAGGTTTTAGCTAAGATAGTGAGAGTGTATGATTCATGCTTTAAAGACTACACAAGGGTGGCGCCTGTGGCTCATCAAGTAGGGCGCCGGCCCCATATACCGAAGGTGGCGGGTTCAAACCTGGCCTCGGCCGAACTGCAAAACAGAAAAATAGCTGGGCGTTGTAGCGGGCATCTGTGGTCCCAGCTACTCGGGAGGCTGAGGCAAGAGAATCGCCTAAGCCCAGGAGTTGGAGGTTGCTGTGAGCTGTGTGATGCCAGGGCACTCTACGGAGGGCGATAAAGTGAGACTCTGTCTCTACAAAAAAAAAACAAAACCTACAGGAGGTTAGGAGGCAGGATGGGGTGGGAAGCGAAGGCCCTATGGACTGCCTGGGGGTGTCTGAGCCAAAGGGCATGTTGAGGCCAGGAATGGAGGGCCCCAGTGGCAGATGGACAAGATCATTCTGGAGAATAAGCAGCAAAAGATGAAGCCAGTGGAGGTTTGGGGATGCAGTCAAGGGGAGGTGAAACCATGTGCCAGAAACTAGTCTGAGAACTCTGAGGGGATCTGGAAACTTCTTTGAGCCTCCTTCCTTGGTCCTTAGAGGAAAGGACTTTGAAAGGGAACTGATGAGGTGGCTGTCTGGGATGGGGGCAGCGGGGGTGGGGGGGTTTAAACCCTGGAGGGGCAGGGAGCAGGAGATAGGCCAGTGAGTTCTGTGTAGAGCTCAAGGCCTTGGCTCAGAATCCTGGCAAAGCAGTATCCCCCTCCTCCTGCAGCAGTTTGGAAGAAACTGTGAATCTAAATGTGAGAGACTATTTTTTTTACCTATTTCTCCGGTGTCAAGGCTGGCCTGACCCTGTCTGCTCTAGCGCCTACTTTTGAGTCTCATACACACTGGCTTCCCTCCCCTTTGATCCCTTTGGGCTTCAGGTGCACCAAGCAAATGAAGCATGAACCTCCTTGGGCCACGCCCTTCATCAGCCTGCCCCTTAGTGTGAGGGGTTTCTCAAAAAATAAAATAAAAAGCACCTGAGTCACCTTCATCCCCCTCAATGCTCCCCACATGGTTCTTGTGACTGTAGGGACCATGGCTCAGCCCTTTGCACACCAGCTCTTTCATCCTTTTAACAGCCTTACAAGGTCGGTGCCAGTACCCCCATGTGACAAGGATGCCGGGGGAAAGGGTCCCTGTGCACTGTCACACAGTCAATTGGTGCTGGGGCTGGAGCCCTCACTGCCTGGACCATCCTTTCCCTGCAGCAGGATCAGCCTGGGCCACCTTCCTAGACTCCAGGTAACAAATGGGCCAAGCTCTGTAGCTACAAGTCACAGATGCTCCTGCAGCACCAGTTCAAGCACCAGAGGGGGACCTAGAGAGAGGAGAGCACAGGGTCAGGACCCAGTCATCCCCGATGGCATGGCATCTAGCTGCCCACGAGAAGGCAGACATAATGCTGGCTCCAGAGCCCACATCCTAGGGGACTGAGAAAGGCCTAGAGAGGCCAGTGTCCACCCTGGCCAGAAAGGTAGAGATGTCCCTGGGCACCCCTGCTCAGCCTGGCTCCCTCCTCTATGGCTCAACCTATCCCAGGACCGCTGGGAACACCAACCTTCAGGTACCCACCTCGCTGCACCCTGCTCCCCACTGGGACCCTCTGGAATGGCATTGTACTGAAGCCCTCCCCAGCCATGCTCTGCTAGGCCAGCTGATACCACATAGGCTATAATGATGCTCATAAAGTTGAGGTGAATGACAAGTTCAAGAATTCTGGTTTCAGTGTCTCCATGGATAGTGAGGACATCCTCTGCAGCAGGACACAAGATAGGGAGCATGCATGGGGTAACATGGTGCGCTGCTTTTAATGTGGTGACAGTGAGTGCCTCTCACTTACCTCCCCAATCTCTTTTATCTCCAAGAAGGCCAGGGAGTGTGAACTTGATCCACTTAATGTGCTGTGCTGGTGAGGAAGGCGAAGTGCCTACATGCCAACAATCCCCAGCACATCAGTCTGGCCCACTTCTCCAGGCCTTTCCAATCTGGTCCCCTTTTCCTTGAGACCTTGAGCTACCTTCCTTGAGACACGTGCTCCCGGCCCACTCTGCTGTAGTGTACCTGGTACCAGGTCTGTGCTGTTGGTACTAAGGTTAAGGGATTTCTTGGCACTGCCTCCCCTGCATTGCCAGTCCACAGCCTCCCAGTGGCCAAGGTCTTCCTAGGTCAGCCCTAGTATGGCCTCACCTTCAGGCCGCCTAGCAGTTGTCTGGGAGGCCCTGGGGCTGTCCAGTGTGGACCAGAGCAGCCTAGGGGATGAACTGGGGAACTTCAGTGTGGGAAGGAAGCACCTGGAGAGGGGCCTTAAGGGGTGAGGAGCAGCTCCTGTCAAGTGGGGGGCAAAGGGAGGTGAAGGGGAAAGATGGGCAGCATTCAGGGCCAGAGAGCAGACGGGGCCAAGACATGTGAGAATACGCAGGAGGAAGCCAGGCACACATATTAGATCTGCTGGGACTTGTCCTACCTCCTTCCTCTCCAGCCCAACTCTGCTTTATTCACTTACCCATTATCTATGTTTCATCTGATGGCACCTCCTCTGCAAGATGTAATGCAAGTGCTACTGGGGCAATGCCATTAGTGTCTAAAACAGTTAGTGAACTAGGGAATTCAGGATAGGAAAACTTTGGAAATTAAAACTGCAAGAGGGCAGTGAGGGACAGGACAGCAATCACTCAGAAAGGCTGTGGCTGAGCTTCGAGGGTGGGACAAACTTCAGATTTGTTTTCCAGCAGAAAATGGTGAGCCACTGCATATTAGAATGCAGTGGTGAGAACCCCACTAGAAGACATGCACAGTGGGTGACATCTCCACAGCCCAAAGGGAGTAGCTGGTGCCAGGAGGAGCTAAGAGACAGGTGTGCCGTGGGGAGACAGAGGGCCCCTTCCAAGCCCAGGAACCATATCCAGGAAGGAAAGGCCTGTGAACCACATGCTGCTTTCAGAGGAGGTTGGAGATGGGGTTAGTGGCAAGCAGACTACAGTGGAAGCCAGGTAGGCATAGACTTTCGCAAATAAACCCCTAATCTTGTTTCCTTACCCACAACCTGGCCATAATGCTATCTTGGTTCCCAAAAGTGTTATTTGGAGGAGTAAATGAAATGACATGGGCCCCTGGGCACAGTCAGGTGGAGATCTGGGCAAATACAAAGGGGAGACATTGGCTTAATTTTTATCTGGGGGTACCTACAGAAAGCAATTCCAGAGCCCTCAGTTTCTTTCCATCTAAAATGTACCAAAGCGGGTGGCACCTGGGGCTCGAGTAGGGTGCCGGCCCCATATACCGAAGGTGGCAGGTTCAAACCCAGCCTTGGCCGAACTGCAAAACAGAAAAATAGGCTCGGCACCTGTGGCTCAATGGGCTAAGGCGCCAGCCACGTACACCTGAGCTGTTGGGTTCAAATCCAGCCCGGGCCCGCCAAACAACGATGGATGCAACCAAAAAATGGCCGGGTGTTGTGGCGGATGCCTGTTGTCCCAGCTACTTGGGAGGTGGAGGCAAGAGACTCGCTTGAGCCCAGGAATTGGAGGTTGCTGTGAGCTGTGATGCCACAGCACTCTATCCAGGGTGACAGCTTGAGGCTCTGTCTCAAAAAAAAAAAAAAAAAAGGAAAAATAGCCGGAGGTCGTGGCGGGTGCCTGTAGTCCCAGCTACTCAGGAGGCTGAGGCAAGAGAATTGCCTAAGCCTAGGATTTGGAGGTTGCCATGAGCTGTGTGATGCCACGGCAATCTAAAAAGGGGGCGAAAAAGTGAGACTCTGTCTCTACAAAAAAAAAAAAAAAAAAAGTACCAAAGTGCACTTTTTCACGGCTCTTCCTCAGCAGAACTCTACTCTACTCTGGGCCTTCATTTGGCCCTACTGAGCTCATGTAAGCCAGAAGCTCCACTTCAGCAATATTTTGTCAGCCCTTTCTACCACTAGGAAAAAGAAAAGCCACATGTATTAATAAAGCAGCAGCATCTCAAATGCAAGAGCCCCATTCAGGGGAGGAAAATGCTGCTCTGCATTTTGCTTTTGGCTAAATCCTAAGCAGCTCTCAGTATACAGGGTGTCCCAAAAGTCTCCATATGTAAGGAAAAAGGGGAATTGTAGCTAAATGTATCTTTCTTTACACAATATTATAAAATTTCATAAAGAGGTGGCCAGCATGTAGAGAGTATCTTATAATGAGTATTTTGGATGTAGAGAATATCTTATGAGTATTTTGTAAAGAAAGGTACATTTAGCTACAATTTCCCATTTTCCCTAGGTATGGCAACTATATGGGCAACTTTTCAGATACCCTGTATATCATGTTGTTCTTATGAGAGTCCATCCTTGTAAGCTTTTCTGTTTGGCTCTGGAGCTTCTAGGACTGACACAGATCACAGGCTCAGCTGCCTGGGAATTTCATTTGAGCTGCGCTTTCTGAAAAATAAACGCCTTCTGGCTTACTAGTCAATCTTGGGAGTTGGAAGGTTATGTTAAGAAAGCATTTCTTGCAGGTGTGGGACTGAATCTAAATCCTGAGAGTTTCCATTCCTGTGTGAGTAGGAAAGCCACAAGCATCTCCCTATGGGCAGTTCAGGTACCCTCAGACCAGGCAAGCCTATTGCTGGGTTTAACAAGTAATGAGGGACAACAAAAGGGGTGGCTTAGAGGAGTGAGGAACAAAGAACCACAAGCATTAAAAAGCTTAACATTATGCATTTATTATATTTTATAGAGCCATGTTACACATGCTTGGTGCTTCAAACTGAGTTATCAATGTTTTTCTGGATGCAAAGCCATCTGACGCTTGATGCGGATGCCTTAAACACTATAATATTTGTGTCTATGACCTATGAGCTAAGGAAAAACCAAGGACAATTCCAGAAATGGCGAAGAACACTTAAGAAAAAAGATGTACATGAGACACAATGCTAAGTCCTTGAGCCAGGGCCTACATTAGTTATCAGGAAGTGAATAAAAACAATTTTTCTCATCACCTGTAGATAAGAGCCTCATTCACAGGTATGGATATTGGAGAAGCAAAGGTTTTCCTGTTTGGTACTCATGCCCTTTTCCCCTCCATAATGTATGCAACAAACAGAAAGACCACAGCAAGCTGCTCTTCCCAATTCCCCAGTGCTTCACAGTGGCTGTCTGATGAAGAGCAATCAATTTAATCAAACTTGTCACTTTGTGCCTAAGATGAATATCGCCACACTCACTCTCTGCAGACTCCCAGAGTACTAGTTGGAACCATCAGAGCTGGCTGTGATGCCCAGCATAGTCAGAGCCCTCCATTTGGCAGCCCATGCATTCTTGCAGTTTGTGGGAGGTTTTATTTGCCTGCTGACCTCATGCCAAAGTACAACCTTCAACATTCCCTTCCAGTTTTTCTAAGGAGTACTAATATGCTTCAGCAACATACCACCCATCCCTCCTCTACCAAGTCTCTAACCAGTTCTAGCTTAAAGATCCTCTCTAGCACCATACTGACCACTAAGGCCTAGGGCAGGTGCCAGAAAGCCTCTTAGCCCTGTATCTGCCCTTCGGTGGGCAAGGCCAGCCCTCTTCTACCTAATGCCGCGTCTGAGTGGCCTGTACTTAAACCACCTTCAGGTAACCAGGGAATATGAACCCAATCTGAGCTGTAACAAGATAAACCAAAGGTCTCTAATCTAAGGTGAATGACACCTAGCCAGCAGCCAGTCAAATGCTACTGTGCAGGTAAGAGTAATTCTGAAGGCATGGGATCCCTTCTGTAAAGTCAAAGAGCAGGGTATGAAGTGCATGACCAGAAGTGCAAGGAAGTACAGCTTTGAGTTGCAGCTTATTCCCCCACATTAAGGTTAAAAGTTTGGGTGGGATGCACCTGCAAAAACCTGGGCCTTAATTCTGAAGCAGCACTACAATCACACAAATGCTAAGGAAGCTGGGATAAAGGGACACAAATGTCCTCTATGGCCAGAAGTCTAAGGCAGTCCAGCGGAGAAGGCCTCATGGCATAGTCATGCCATCCATCAAGTACACAACTGCAAGCAGCTTCTGCTCATACTAGTTTTGCAATCTGGGATCTTTGCTCCCACTGGTGGTTAGATGTCAAGAAAATAAAAGTAACTTACAGAAGTAAAGATTTAATATGGGCATCCTAAGCCATACTGATTGCAAATTACACAGGAGTCACAGACCAAGTAATCACTTCTCTCTGCCTTTAGTGGGGATGGGGGTTGACAGAATTATTAGGTTTCTAATTAAAAGAACTTATTTTAGGGGCCTTGGTTCTCCTGTTCCATAAATTCAGGTCTGAGATCTGAGGCACAGTAAAGTAAGTGGGTTTTGCTAGGCAGGGTGCAAGCAACTGATATGGGTGCAGCTACAAACCCATGTTAATAACTCTCAAACAACTTGACAGGTTTCTTGCTGACTGAAGTGACTCACCTATTTGTAAAGAAATGAACTTGAACTCTGCTTAGAAACATGGGCAGGCAATGCCAAACTAAGAGGTCTTATTTAGCAAAATAAAGGACGATTAGAAGAACTTTTGTACATTCGACCAAATAGAAAAAAATCTTGATTTTCCCCAGACTTTCAGATCTTGAGTCTAGGTAAAGCACATAAATACCATATGAAACCAACAGCATGAGTTCTGGAAAATAAATGTCACTCTGGGGTGACAGTTCTTTATACAAATATTTTGTTCCCCCTTCCTAACTAACCCCACTACCAAAAAGGGCAGAAATAATGGATTCAAAAATAGAAAACAACATCTTGTTAAGTGTAAACTTATCCTCTGGAGTTATATTACATATGCTAGAAACATGCATTTATTTCTGCTCAGACGTAAGAAAATATGTCTATCAGTCTTACTTATAAATTAATCAAGACAAGGAACTCACTGTTAGAACATTTCAAATTTTAGTAAATTATATCTTTAGCAAAATTATAAATTCTAAACAAGCAAATGGTTAGTTTAAGCTAACCCCCAGTGAAAACTACCTCTACTTTTTATAGTGTTGCTCATTTATTAGTTTCCTACACTAACTGATGAAAATTCAGAGTGCTATGTGAACAAGGAACATTATTTGCTTTGAATCCCAGATTAAACTCCTTAACAGAAGTTAACTCTGCAGACTGAAGACATGTGAACAGAGAAGGAGTCCAGGGGGGTGATGACTATTCCACTCAGACACAAAGGGACAGAAGAGATGACCAAAGGCATCCCCCAAGGGATCAAGGCACAGAGGAAGAGGGGCCTCCTTCCACCAGGAGCCTGGCTCCTACAAGCCATGGCATGGTTCCCAGGGCTGCTGGCAGGACTTCTCCACAGCACAGGTATGCTCTGCTGTGGACCCTTGGGCAAGGTCCTGAGAACAGTGCCAGACATCAGTGCAGCATAATGCTGGGCAAGGGCAATGCAGCTCTGTACCCAATACAGGAACCAACTGGAATAGCATTTCAGTACAGCCAAACCCAGGCTGGTTCAGTACAGCCACTCAACCTGACAGTGGGAAGGGAATCCTTCGCCCAAGTCTTGTCAGATAATTCCATGTTCTCATTAGGGCATGTGTCTGTGAAGGGGATCTCTACCTTGGGCTTACCTCTCTCCTGATTGCCAGATATGGCAAAGCCTGGTGTATGCAGAGAATACCTGGGGTCTTCTGATTAACTCAGTTCCATCAAACTACTAACGGACAACAGATTCTGGACGAATAGAAAAAAGAGCCTCACTGTATTTTTCATTCATTATTCAAAAGGCACTTCACAATTCTACAGAGCCACAGGGTCACTGTTATTAGGTCACCCATCCACCTGTACAGGTCCAATGGAGAAGCTGTAAGGAAGCTCAGGCTACCTATCTGAGCTGATGATGTTCTGGCCATTTTGTAAATAAATCTGATTAGACTGTCATTTACCTTGTGGAGTCAAGCATACATAGCACAGAAGACACTTAGCATGTTTGCATTTTAAATAAATGGAATTTTGTTGTATCATGGCAATTTATAAAATATTCAGTAAGTCTGATATTTGACCCTAAGTAAAGTCCAAAATTATAATCGTGTATTTAAGAGGTCACAATATGAGAGATAAAGTACTCATTGAGCACAGCTTCCTAATAATCTTAATAACCTTACCAAATCTGCACCCAGTATCTTTAGAAGCATGAAATTAAGCTATTGGCGCTCAACTGCCATATCTGCTTAGCATTTATTAAGGTCTCCACTAGATGGAGGAACAAAGGCTCTGAAACCAAATAACCAACAACCGTAATCATTTCCTGTTAAATAAGCTAAGGACCCCTGGAGCTCCCTCTGAAGGCAGCCCAGGTGACAGAAAGGCCTGGTCTTCCCTCTGTGCTTCCCCATTGCCAGCTAGCACCTTACCTTGGGAGGCGCTCAGGCCAAGACACAGATGCTTCGCTCACACACTTGCAGGGGCAGGTTAAAATCACATCCTACCACCAATGGCCTGGTATAGGGTACTCTGAGGTAGCTCCTTAACTCGGGATGCCTGTTGCTTATTCACTTTCAGAATTCAGGACATATAGGAAGTATTAAAATATTCATGCATCGCTTTAATCACAAATCACTGTAATTGAGTGCAAAATAAAGGAAACTTGAGTTGCTTTATTTAGCTTCCAATTTCTGGGAGGCTCAAGAATTATAAGTATTCTGGACAACAAAAGAAAATAAGACTGTGCTTACAGATCTTTTTCTGCCATATTCTTTCTTTAGGATTGCTATTTTATTGTTGCCCTTTCTGTTACATGGG
>CAUYRH010025107.1:0-10730 GCA_963574655.1 Perodicticus potto | reverse complement strand
GAGCCTCAAGCTGTCACCCTGGATAGAGTGCAGTGGCATCACAGCTCACAGCAACCTCCAATTCCTGGGCTTAAGCGAGTCTCCTGCCTCCGCCTCCCAAGTAGCTGGGACTACAGGCGCCCGCCACAACGCCCGGGCCATTTTTTGGTTGCAGCCGTCATTGTTGTTTGGCGGGCCCAGGCTGGATTCGAACCCGCCAGCTCAGGTGTACGTGGCTGACGCCTTAGCCCATTGAGCCACAGGCGCTGAGCCGAATATGGTGGATTTCATCCCCACCTGGTTGGAAATCTTACCCCACCTGCAGCCAATTGGAATAAAGCCATTTTAATTGCAAAAAAACCCAAAAGATAGAATAACCTTCACAGTCGCATCAAACAAAATGAAATACCTTGGAATATATCTAACAAAGAATATGAAGAATCTCTACAGATAGAATTACAAATCACTGACAAAAGAAATAGCAGAGGATGTTAACAGATGGACGTGCATCTCATGCTCATGGCTTGAAAGAATTAGTATTGATAAAATGTCTGTATTACCCAAAGCAATCTACAGATTTAGGGCAATCTCTGTTAAAATACTAATGTCTTACCTTGAAGATCTTGAAAAAGTAATTCTACATTTTGTATGGAATCAAAAAGTCCCCTTGTAGCTGGGCATTGTTGGTGGATGTCTGTAGTCCCAGCTACTTGGGAGGCTGAGGCAAGAGAATCACTTAAGCACAAGAGTTTAAGGTTGCTGTGAGCTGTGAGGCCACGGCACTCTACCAAGGGCGACATATAAGACTTTGTCTCAAAAAAAAAAAAAAAAAATTCCCCTGATTAGCCAACACAATTCTACAAAATAAGAATAAATTGGGAAGCATCACCTTTCCAGACTTCAGGTTATACTGTAAGTCTATAGTGATCAAAACAGCATGGTATTGGCATAAAAATAGAGACATAGATCTCTGGAATGGAAAGAGAATCCAGAGATGAAACCAATCTCACATCCCTCTACTCTTTCACAAATCAAACAAAGGCATTCCCTGTGAAAAAGAATCCCTATTTAATAAATGGTGCTGGGCTGCTGCTTTAGGGAAAAGCACATGTTTGAAATGAGATCCTCCAGTTGCTGTCAAGCCCGCCCTTCAGAAGACTTCCGTTCTGGCCAACAGCTTCAGTGTCAACTCATAAGAGGCCCTGAGCTAGAACCAACCAGCTAAGCTATGCCTGGGTTTCTAACCGTCAGAAACTGTGAGATAATGAATGTTTTAAATGGCTCAGCGCCTGTGGCTCAAAGGGCTAAGGTGCCAGTCACGTACACCTGAGCTGGCAGGTTCGAATCCAGCCCGGGCCCACCAAACAACAAATGACGGCTGCAAACAAAAAATGGCTAGGCATTGTGGCAGGCGCCTGTAGTCCCAGCTACTTGGGAGGAGGAGGCAAGAGACTCGCTTGAACCCAGGAATTGGAGGTTGCTGTGAGCTGTGATGCCACAGCACCCTATCCAGGGTGACAGCTTGAGACTCTGTCTCAAAAAATAAAAATAAAAAGAATAATAATAATAAATGTTTTAAATTGCAAAAAAAGAGAAATGTTTTCCTATTCAAGAACACTCAATTTTGGCTTGGCAGCTGTGGCTCAATGGGCTAAGGTGCCAGCCACGTACACCTGAGCTGGCGGGTTCGAATCCAACCCAGGCCCACCAAACAACAATGACAGCTGCATCCAAAAAATAGCCGGACATTGTGGCGGACACCTGTGGTCCCAGCTACTTGGGAGGCAGAGGCAAGAGACTCCCTTGAGCCCAGGAATTGAAGGTTTTTGTGAGCTTTACTGCCAGGGCACTCTATCCAGGGTGACAGCTTGAGGCTCTTTCTCAAAAAAAAAAAAAAAGAACACTCAATTTTATTGAATAAAATTTTTGAACACACACACAAAAACAATAGAGAAAGAAAAAGATTCTTAACTTTCTCCATAGATAACATCACCTTTTGGAATTTTAAAGGTAGTTTTTGTTTGTCCGTTTGCTTTTTGAGACAGTCTCACTATGTAGCCCTTGATAGAGGTGGCATCACAGCTCACAGCAACCTCAAACTCTTGGGCTTAAGGGATTCTCTTGCCTCAGCCTCCCAAGTAGCTGGGACTACAGGCGCCTGCCACAACACCCGGCTATTTTTTTGTTGTAGTTGTCATTGTTGTTTTGCAGGCCTGGACCAGGTTCAAACCTGTCAGCTCTGGTGTATGTGGCTAGCACCCTAACCACTGAGCTATGGGTGCCAAACCTTAAAGGTAGTTTCCAAGTCCTGCATTCCAGTTGATTGACTGAACCACCCTGACCAAGGAACTGAATCAACTGGTCTTGGATCTCCCACCCAAGGAACTGCATTCCAGTGAATTGGCTGATCCACCTAGAGTGCATCCCATCCCAAAGGACTAATGGTACCCCCCACAAACCAGCCAATTAGCAAACCCTGATTGCTTAATCCTCTGCCCACCAAACTGTCTTTAAAAATCCTAGCTCCCCAATTCCTGAGGCGGCAGATTTGAGAAATTCCTCCCATCTCCTCACTTAGCCTTATGTGGAATAAACTTTCTGCTATAAATCTGCTGTCTCTGAGTGTTGGCTTCATCTTGGGTAGCAAGCAGATAAACTTGGTTGGGCAGAAATACTGTCTCAAAATAAAAAAAAGAGTAGAAAATAAGACTACATTTCTTCTTTAAGGGGATGAGAAGCATCATTACAGGGAAGGAGAAAGCCAAAGCTTTACCATAGTGAGTATATCCTTGCAATCCTGGATGCTGAGGCAAGAGAATTGCTTGAAAATAAACATATATATACACACACACACACACATATATATTATTTGAGATAGTCTCACTTTGTCACCTCAATAGAGTGCTGTGATGTCATAGCTCACAGCAACCTCAAATGCTTAGGCTTAGGCAATTCTCTTCCCTCAACCTCCCAAGTAGCTGGGACTACAGGTGCCTGCCACAATGCCTGGCTATTTTTTGGCTGCCATTGTATGGTTGTTTAGCAGGTCCTGGGTGCATGTGGCCAGCGCCCTAACCACTGAGCTGTGGCATTTTTACTGAGATTAAGTTATAAAATTTAAGGATCAACTAATGGAAAACTGATATATAGATATAGACATAGTTTTTTTGTGAGACAGAGTCCCACCCTCAGTAGAGTGCGGTGGTGTCGCAGCTCACAGCAACCTCAAAGTCTTGGGCTTAAGTGATTCTCTTGCCTCAGCCTCCCAAGGAGCTGGGACTATAGGCGTCCACTACAATGCCCGGCTATTTTTAGAAATGGGGTCTCATGCTAGCTCAGGCTGGTCTTGAATCTGTGAGCTCAGACAATCTGCCCACCTTGGCCTCCCAGAGTGCTAGGATTACAGACGTGAGCCACCGTACCCTCCACCCCGCCTTTTCTTTTCTTTTCTTTTCTTTTGAGACAGAGTCTCACTTTGTTGCTCTCAGTAGAGTGCTGTGGCGTCACAGCTCACAGCAACCTCAAACTCTTGGGCTTAAGCAATTATCTTGGCTCTGCCTCCCAGGAAAACTGATATTTTTAAGATGTGAGTCTTACCTGGGAGCAGTGGGTCACATTTATAATCCTAGCAGTCTGGGAGGCTAAGGTGGGAAGATTCCTTGAGCTCAGGGGTTCAAGACCAAATTAAGCAAGAGTGAGACCCTGTCTCTACCAAAAATAGAAAAAATTAGCAGGGTATTATAGTGGGTGCCTGTAGTCCCAGCTACTCAGGAGGCTGAGGCAGGAAGAACTCTTAAACTCAGGAGTTTGAGGTTTCTGTGAGCTAATGCCATGGCTAATGCCATGGCACTCTAGTCTGGGGACAGAGTGAGACTCCGTCTCAAAACAAAACCAACAAAAGCATACTTCAAATGCAAGAAACAAACAAATACAACTTTGGCTCACATAAAAAAATACAACATAAATTTCTGATTAAGAGGGGAAATCTTTAAATTACCAGTAGCTGTTTCCTTAATATGACCAGCAGGAAAAAAAAATAGACGTTACAAACCAACTGCCCTCATCTCCTTAGTGGTGAAATGTTAGAAACACTTTCATTAAAATAAAGAACAGGTGGAGTACAGTGGCTCACATTTGTAATGCTAGCACTCTGGGAGGCCAAAGCAGGTGGATTGCTTGCGCTCACAGGCTTGAGGCAGGTGGATTGTTTGAGACCAGCCTGAGCCAGAGTCAGACCCCATTTCTAAAAAAAATAGCCAGGTATTGTGGTGGGCGCCTGTAATCCCAGCTACTCAGGAGGCAAGAAGATTGTTTGAGCCCAAGAGTTTGAGGTTGCTATGAGCAATGATGCCATGGTCCTCTACCTGGGACAAAAAAGCGAGACTCTTTCTCGATAAAAAAAAAAATCAAGAACAAAATTGTCTATTTCCCTATTTTTTAATACTGTTCTGGAAGAGCTATGAAGTATAATAATAAAAGAATTAAATAAAAGATTTACATGTTGGAAAGGATTTTATAGATATGTATTTGGGTAGCTCCAGGGACAATCAGTGTAGCTAATTACAAAATTAGCCTGGCATTATGGTAGGTGCCTGTAGTCCTCAAACCTCCCAGCCCCACAAAGAGGCTAAGTTTTCTGTTTTTAGTAGAGATGGGGTCTACTTTGGCCTGAGACTCTTTGCCATAGTCCTTAACTAATAAACAACTGCAACCAACCACTTGGAGCTTTCTCTTTCAATTTTACAGAGTCCTATACTTTCCCCTAGTTTCTCATTATCATCAACATTAATAAGGTTGATTTGGTGTTCAGTACAAACAACCTCCACAAACTTCTCACACATGATAGGCTCATCACAGTTGGTTACAAAACCAGGCCTGAGGGCGGCGCCTATGGCTCATCTAATAGGGCGCCGCCCCATATACTGAAGGTGGCAGGTTCAAACCCGGCCTCCGCCGAACTGCAAAAAAACAGAAAAATAGCTGGGCGTTGTGGCTGGCGCCTGTAGTCCCAGTTACTCGGGAGGCTGAGGCAGGAGAATCGCCTAAGTCCAGGAGTTAGTTGGAGGTTGCTGTGAGCTGTGCGACGCCATGGCACTCTACCAAGGGCGATAAAGTGAGCCTGTGTTTCTAAAAAAAAAAAAAAAAAAAAAAAACAGGCCTGACACTTGTCCAAGACTTTGCCAGCTTTTCTAATTCTACATCCAAGGCCATCATGGATGAGAGTGATCTTCAGCTCTTCTTGTAAGGAGTATTTAAGTTCGTTACACTTAATCTATGGGGCACAATGTAAGAATATATGGCACACCTCCTGGCTGAAGTGCTCAACTATAACTTGGACTTTACCTAATAAATGCAAACAATGCAACCTAATTGTTTGTATCCTCATATTAATCTGAATTTTAAAAAGTCCATCACACCTCTAGCAGCAATGCCTTCGTTGGCCATGGTTGTGGGTTACCTATAAAGTCATATCTGAACACATCAGAACTTCTGCCTCTGCGGGACTCCACCACAGCAGGGAAAAGCTGTGCTGTATTTCCTTGAATGGTTTTTCAAAATGATGGAATTGATCATATGATTTTTTTCTCCCTGATCTATTAATATGGCCAATTATAATAACATATTTTCTCATACTGAATCATCCTTTCATTACTCAAACAGACCACTTGCCATGACACTATGTTTCCCCTTCTGGGGGTTTCCTTTCTCTGCCCTGGCTGTTAATTATTTTTCTTCAGACAAAAGCTTATGTTTCTGCTGATTAAATTTTGGTTGTATTAAAGTTTGCCCCCTTGAGATTTCAGTTAGGTTACTGATATTATAATTTAGCATATATCCAAACTTTTTCAATTTCACATTTCTAATATTCTCACAGATTGCCAATTTAACTATTATAGGGAAATATAGAGTACCTTATTTCTAAGTTCTTGGTGGGTTGTTTTGTAGGAACAAAAGAAAAACTGTTTAATTTATTTAAACAGAAAAAATGGAAAGGCGATTTATTGGGATTTATTGGAGGTATAGGAAAAACTCAAAGAACTCAAGAAGAAAGTGTTGCTGGGCTTCTAAGAAATTAGAAAAGAGATTAGAAAAGCGAATTCAAAATGGTTTCTGTCTCAGAATTTCTCCCATTTTCTTGGTGTCTCAGTTTCTTTCTCTTCTTTTTTTTTTTAACTGTAAAGACAGAGTCACACTTTATTGCCCTCGGTAAAGTGTTATGGCGTCACACAGCTCACAGCAACCTCCAGATCTTGGGTTTGGGCGATTCTCTTGCCTCAGCCTCCCAGGTAGCTGGAACTACAGGCGTCCGCCACAACGCCCAGCTATTTTTTTTGTTGCAGTTTTGAACCCACCACCCTCAGTATATGGGGTCGGCTCTCCACCCACAGAGGCACAGGTGCTGCCCTGGTGTCTCAATTTCTTAAATTTCCTGCAGATGTACTTTTCTCTGGTTTGACATCCACGTATAGCTACTTGCCTACTCTACCTTCTGAAACTGCTGTGGTCAGACTTGATTAGACTCTAAATCCCAAATCCGAATTTCCAGGAGCAGGAATATAAACTGGCCAACTTTGGGTCAGATTAACACTGTTGGCCCAATCAGTGACCAGAAAGGTCCAAGTCATGTGACTTCACTTGGCCAGGAGGGGCTGGCTGTAGGTTTGCAGATGCTCTGAGCAGACATCAAGTGAAGAACGAGGCTCGGCGCCTGTGGCTCAACCTGCTAAGGCGCCAGCCACGTACACCTGAGCTGGCAGGTTTGAATCCAGCCCTGGCCGCTAAACAATGACAGCTGCAACCAAAAAATGGCCGGGTGTTGTGGCAGGCGCCTGTAGTCCCAGCTACTTGGGAGGTGGAGGCAAGAGACTCGCTTGAGCCCAGGAATTGGAGGTGGCTGTGAGCTGTGATGGCATGGCACTCTATCTTGAGGCTCTGTCTCAAAAAAAAAAAAAAAGTGAAGAACAAGCGGTAAAAGGGGGTGGCTTTGATATGGAAGGCAGTTAATTATTATCCGAGGTACTATCTATAATCACTGTTAGTGAAAGTATGGCATTGCTAGTAAATCATCTAACATAAAAATATTATTGTAGGCCGGCATTGTGGCTCATGCCTGTAATCCCAGCACTCTGGGAAGCTCAGGCAGGCAAATTGCTTGAGCTCAGGAGTTTGAGACCAGCTTGAGCAAGAGCAAGACCTCTATTTCTAAAAAAAAAAAAAAAAAAAATAGCTGGGCACTCTGGTGGGCACCTATAGCCCCAGCTACTTGAGGCAAGAGAATCACTTGAACCCAAGAGTTTGAGGTTGCTGTGAGCTATGACGCCATACCACTCAATCCCAGGGTGAATGAGTGAGACTCTGTCCCTGGAAAAAATATATAATTGTATATAACAATGTACTGCTTCTTGCTTGACCACCTGTAGCTTGTTTTTTATAGAGCTCATTTTGCAGAACTGGAAAAGTAATATCCAGATAAGAAAAGGCCATATAGTCCCTCAGTATCTGCTAGACTGCATTCCAAAAACCCAAATAAAACCAGCCCAAAAGAAAATGACTGTTCTGGAAAACAACTGCCTTCCATTATCATTTTGCACAATAACTGCTCTGCTCTAACTTCAATAAAAAGCCTGTGCCATTGCTGAGCTCCGGAGTTCCAGACCAGCTTAAGCAAGACTGAGACCCCTTCTCTACTAAAAACAGAAAAATTGGGGTGGCGCCTGTGGCTCATGGAGTAGGCGCAAGCCCCATATACCAAACGTGGCGGGTTCAAACCCGGCCTCGGCCGGACTGCAAAACAGAAAAATAGCCAGGCATTGTGGCGGGTGCCTGTGGTCCCAGCTACTCGGGAGGCTGAGGCAAGAGAATCACCGAAGCCCAGGAGTTGGAGGTTGCTGTGAGCTGTGTGACGCCACAGCACTCTACCGAGGGCAATAAAGTGAGACTCTGTCTCTACAAAAAAAAAAAAAAAAAAAAACAAACCAGAAAAATTGGCCAGTTCTGCTGGTGCACACCTGTAGTCCCAGATTCTCAGTAAAGCTGAGGCGGTATGGTCCTTGACCGCAGGAGACGTCTGAGGTTGCTATAAGCTATGAAGCCAGGGCACATGGTAGCCTGGAGCAATAGAGTGAGGCACTGTTTCGAAAAAGAAAAACCTATGTCAATTATCCAGTATTCCTTCTTCCTTTCATGCTGTGCCTTTTTCTTTCTTAGAAAGTTAAATAAGGCAGCGCCTGTGGCTCAATGAGTAGGGCGCCGGCCCCATATGCCAAGGGTGGCGGGTTCAAACTGCAACAAAAAAACAGCCAGGCGTTTTGGCGGGTGCCTGTAGTACCAGTTACCCAGGAGGCTGAGGCAAGAGAATTGCCTAAGCTCAGGAGTTGGAGGTTGCTGTGAGCTGTGTGACGCCACAGCACTCTACCATGGGACATACAGTGAAACTGTCTCTACAAAAAAAAAAAAAAAAATTCAGCCTCCTGAATTAGGAGCAATCTGTAATTGCTTAATTCGAGCACCCATCTCTTGCCAAAATTATTGGGGAGAGTTTCCTAAGTTTTTTGCTGTCTTCATGCTAACTCTTTTTTTTTGCAGTTTTTGGCTGGGGCTGGGTTTGAACCCGCCACCTCTGACATATGGGGCCAGCACCCTACTCCTTTGAGCCACAGGCACTGCCCTTCATGCTTGCTCTTCTGACAGCTCTCCTTTAATGCCACAAGATAGTGGTATGGGGATTATATAAAAACCTTGTCTATTTTATTTTGGAGACAGTGTTTCACTGTCACCCTGGTGGACTATGGCAGGGTCATCATAGTTCACAGCAACTTCAAACTCTGGGGCTGGAACAATCCTCTTACCTCAGCCTCCCACCTAGCTGGGACTACAGGCTCCTGCCACTACACCCGATAGCTTTTCTATTTTTAGTAGAGACATGGGTCTCACTTTGCTCAGGCTTGTCTCCAACTCATGAGCTCCAGCAATCCACCTACCTCGGCCTCCCAGAGTGCCATGAGCTTTCAAGCACAAGCCACTGGGCTGGGCCAAAAACTTTGTCAATTTTAAAGAACTCCCTAAATTTAAAGTCATAGTAGTAGTGATACTGGAATTTCGCTCTTCAGTAGGTTCTTGGTCTCGGTGATGGTCTCAAAGAATGAATCCGTGGACCACAGATCAGTGGTAAGACAGGATTTATTTACAGAAAAGAATACAGAAGTGCCAGAGCTCCTGGCAGAGAGAGAAAACCCAAGTTGGGAGAGAAAAACTCTCTGTCTGTCTCTCTGTTCCTGGGCTCTTTGTCTAGGGGTATATATAGTCTGTAGCAACATTTAGTGTGACTGGACCTTCTGTAGTTACATTTAGTCTGTCTGGGACTCTCTGTGATTGTCTGGGACCCTCTGTGGTTACATTTAGCATGTCTGGGACAGTGTGTCTGGGACAGCGTGTCTGGGACCCTCCGTGGTTACATTTAGTGTGTCTGGGACCCAAATGAATAGCTACAATCCCTTTCATTCCCAGGCCTTAGGAAATTTACATGAAATTGACCAGGCCTAGAAAATGGGGGTTCTCTGTTCAGCCCTACGGTGCAAGGGGAGGGAAACCTAAGGTGCTGGTGTCTCCCTAACTGTTGTCTGGCCCCCTCTGGCTACTGGAGCCTCCTGCGGTTCCCCCACCCCCCTGGTTCCTCTGCTTGCACCAACACCACCAAGGCGGAGGCAGCCAGTCTGCCCCCAAGCTCCACAAGCTGGCTGGCATGCCACTAGTCCTGTATCAGTAGGGGAAAAATAGATCTAACCTCATGACTCATAATTTTTACAACTTTCGATGGGCCGGGCACTGTAGCTCACGCCTGTAATCCCAGCACTCTGGGAGGCCCAGGCCAGTGGATTGGCTGAACTTACAGGTTCGAGACCAGCCTGAGCTAAAGCCATACTCCCTCTCTAAAAATAACCAGGCTTTGTTCGGCACCCTTAGCTCAGTGGTTAGGGCACTGGCCACATACATGAGGGCTGTGGGGTTCCAACCGGCCCAGGCCTGCTAAACAACAACTACAACAAAAAATAGCCGAGCATTGTGGAGGGAGCCAATAGTCTCAGTTACTTGGGAGGCTGAGGCAAGAGAATCGCTTAAGCTCAAGAGTTTCAAGTTACTGTGAGCTGTAACGCCACAGCACTCTACCGAGGGCAACATGCTGAGACTGTCTCAAAAAAAAAAAAAAAAAAAAAGGGCGGTGCCTGTGGCTCAGTGGGCAGGGTGACGGCCCCATATACCAAGGGTAGTGGATTCAAACCCGGCCAAGGCCAAACTGCAAACAAAAAATAGCTGGGCATTGTGGTGGGGGCCTGTCTGGTGATGCCGGAATTTCAGGTTCTTGGTCTCAGGCGATTCGAAGAAGGAATCGATGGACCACAAGAGTAGTGGTAATTCAGGACTTATTTACAGGAAAGAATTATAAGTAGAGAAAGAACCAAACCTCCAGGGAAGAGGACCCAGGAGGGTAGCAAACTCTCCTGCTCCCTCTCTGAGGTCCAGCCGAGGTCTGCTTTGGAGGGGAACAGGCAGCTCTCCTGTTCCCTCTCCGAGGTCTGCTTCTGAGCTGTTCTCTCTTCTACGTCCTGCCCTGGTCTGCCCCTGAGCTCTCTGCTCAGGGGTTTATATAGTCCCAGGGAGTTGTTTTGCTGGAACTTCTTAGGGGCGGGTCTTCATCAGTTACAGCCAGCTGTCCAATGAAGACCCAGTCCCTGGAGACTGACATGATATTG
>CAUYRH010025104.1:0-10031 GCA_963574655.1 Perodicticus potto | reverse complement strand
AACCTTCCAAATACATCTAGAAACTGACTACTTCTCATTTCCTCTCCTGCCATGATCTTTACACGAACCACCATCTGTCTCTCACTGACATTATTCCTGTAGCCTTCTCACCGATTCTGCCTTTGTCTCTCGACTCTTCATGTGTAATAGCATTAAAAGTTATGCTTTAAAATGGAAGTTAGAGCCTGTCATATCCTCTCACTCCCAGGCTTAAAAAGCTGCAATGGCTCTTATCTCAAATCAGAGTGAAGTTAGATGATTTAAAATGACCCTCGAGTTCTTCCACGATCCTCCCTCCATCTCTTGAGCACTGGACAGGCTCCTTTTCTCATTTTCTCACGTTCTGAGCTTGCTCAGCTCTTCCTATTCTTGAGTCATGGGTGAGTCCTCTCCCCTTACTATGGCCTTTTCAATGGCTGTTTCCTTTGCCTGGGGTTTTTTTGTTCCAAAGTCAATCGCCCTCTTCTACTTCAACTCTGTTCAAATATCTTTGACCATCCTATTTCAATTTGCATTCCAATCCTCAGCCTGGCACTCTCAATTCTTTTACTTTGCTTTACTTATTATTTTTTATTCCATAGCACTTATTGTATTCTGATGAACTATAATTATTTAGGTATTTATTATGCTCTTTGTTTACTTTTTACCATTTTCCCTGTGATATGAAGAGTCTTTGTATGGCTGCTGACACATCTCATTTCAGTAAAGCAGTGCGAGACTCCCAGAAGGTACTTAATAAAAATGTGTAAATGAGCAAATGACAACAGGAACAAGTAGGAAATACTACAGTTTTTTTTTTCTATACAGGTCAATATTTACTAAAATGAAAACTACCTATGTTCAGTTTGATTTTTTGTTTATTTTTATTAATATTTTCTTTCCAATCATGAGCTGTTGCTAGAAAGACCAAAATAACACCACCAAGTAAGTAGAAGGAACAAGAAATAATAGCACTATCAGTGAGCTTCTCCTCTTTTTGATCAAATATAAAAATTCAGAGTTGAAGTTCAACTATTTGGATATTTGCTAGTCAAAAGAAAATATCTTTTGTGATGCTCATTAGATAAATTATTAGCTTCATTATCCAGCATGCAGACCAAAGCCTGGGCTTTGGGCCACTTTCAAAGAGGGGTGCCATATGTAGCTTAGTAGAAGGAACAGACTGGGTCGTTTCTCCCTTCAATGAACAGATCTCTGCACACCGGTTTTGTTCCCACTCTGTCTACATTGGTGCTGTTCCTTTTTTTTTCCCCATCAGGCCAAACACCATGGATACACATTTAAAGGTATAAACAGAATTATGTGAAATCCATTACTTCTTGCTTAAAAGCATATCAGAATGTCAGTGATATGAGTAATTTTATATTTAATCCAATTGGTTTCATAAAAGTATTTTAAAATTTGTAAAAGTTGGTGCTTTACTAACTCTATATCCAAAGTAGTAAGATAGTATAGATGACAAATCAATAAAGGACTTTTCACACTGTAAAGAATCATTACTTGGTCAATTTTGGAGCATGTTTTCAGAAGAACACAGGACGAGTTGAATTCAATGCTACACACTGGCAATTGACCAGGACTTTAATTGATTCATTGATTCATTTATTTGTTTGACAGCTATTGAATCTCATGTCTCAGATGACATACTATATAATAACCTTTAAGCCATGGTCCTTATTTTTAAAAAAAGAAATAAATCAGGGGACTAGTAGGAGAGGGAAAGATAATAATACAATTAGAGTACAATATGTTTAATTTCTCTAAGCAACCAACTGTAAGCAAAAATTCCACAGAACAAATAGAATAAAAATTTCTTTCCTCTGAAACTAAAGAGCAAAAATTCACGAAAATTTGCCTCAATTATTTGTGTATTTTGAGCAGCTTATGATTTTGATTCTGAGGCAAATTCTTTACCCAAAAATTCCACAAAAATATGCATTTGTAAACTGAATCCCCCATGTTGACTGGGACATGGCATTTCTTGGGTGGATATATAATTACATCTCTATGTGCTTAAAGCTCTTTCTTTTGCCAGAGACTGCACGGGTTTTCATAACTTGAACCTCAACCTTAACTTCTCACGTTCTGTCTCCTCATCTTGCTTTTCTAAAATCAACCTTCTCCCCTTTCTAAAAACTGTGCTCCTTTTGAAAATGTTTAATTATTATGGGTACATAATCATTGTGTATATTTACAGGGTACCTGTGATATTTTGAAAAAGACATACAATATGCATTAATCGAATCAGGGTAACCCAGAACCACTTACACCATGTTTTTGAATCTTTGTTTATGCTGTTTTCTTTTTTACATGCCATTGCAACCTTCTCCTCAAGCAAACTCTGTTCAAAGCTTTCTCACATCCAAGTATTGTGAAGCTTTTCCCAGGGCCAGAGTCACCAGTTCCTCCTTAGTACTCTTAAAATTGCATTTATTTTCTTTATTTTAAATGTTTGCTAATTTCCCTCTGTTTCTATCTATATGAACACTAACAATGAGAGATATACCATTCAATTATATTTCCATTATCTCTTATAATATTGATATATAGTAATTGATCAACAAATATTAATTAAAATGAGTTTAATTTAATCATTTTATGAATTACTGTTACTGTTTTTCTTTATGCTACGGGAAACGTTACTTAAGCACCTACATTTACCATTTATCTTTAAACTAATGATTCATTTGCCTGAGTCTTGCCTAAACTAATTTATGATTTTATGTTAATTCATAGACAGCTGAATTTCTTTTATTATAATCTTTGCCCAGAAGCACTTTTAGAAATTATCAATGTTTATCTAATTTTAATTCATAATTCCAAATCAGGAAACTATTTGTTTTCAGGAGAAGTAAGTAAAATATGTATTTCATGGCTTAGTTAGTTATTTCAAATAGTAGGTTATTCAACCTGGCAAAGAACCTCTGTTACTCTAGAAAATACACATTAATGTTTCTATTCATCAGAAAGTAAGATTGAAAACTATCTGAATTGCCTAGATTCTTATGGTTTCTGAGAAATATAAAGAACCAGGTTGTATTAGAACAAAGTGTGATCCTAGTGATAGCTGAGGCTTAAATAATTATGTCACATTAATGTTAGCTCCCTCAGTCAACACGTTGCTTCTCTTTTATATATTTTGACTTCTTGAGAAATGGCCCCATATTGGCTATCTGATGATATTTGAACAATTTCTTAAAATTAGGATACTTTATCTGCCATTGAGAATGTTTTAATGTTCATCAGATCATGTCAGCATAATTTCAGAATTGAATTAGAATATTTGCTTCTAGGCCAGAAGATTTTTCTAGACATTATAGTGGTTTATCTGTGTAGAAGTGGGGGGAGGGTAAATTTAAAGAAAAATTTCTTAATGACCTCAAATTTTAAAAATTGAAAAAATTCCAACCTTCCTATATCTTAGGCTAGTCTTAATATATAATAATAAAATTAGTTTGGAATAAAAAGCAACATACAAAATTGATAGTTTAAAAACAATAACAAGCAGCTTTCCAGTTCAATAAACTTCGTTATTCAATTCAATAAACTTTGAATTGATTTCCTCTGCACTGTTTTAGTTTGGAAATTGTTACAAGCACTGTGGCAATTATGACTTCCAGCCTAGTTTTAATCCATTGGAGGAATCTATAGATCTATAATTTAAGGAAAACGGAAGCATTAGCACATACATTTACCCCAAGTACTCATCTTGGTTCTTAGAATTGAAAGGAATCATGTTTCATGATTGTAGAGACGTGGCGGGAAATGAAAATAGAGGACTGTAATTTCATAGCCTTGGTCAGCAAGTTTCACTGAACGACATATAGCACTAAATAACATGTGAATTCCGTATGTTGTTTCTTATATTGTATCACTACCATGATATCCAAGTCTTCTGAATTTGCGTTTGGAATCTGATTGCCCACATCCCATTTCAAAAGGAATCTCTGTATATTTTGTCTTCCTAACCTTGTGTTTTAGACCCAGATGCTAAAGTAACTTTGGGATTCCATTCTTGATGCTGTTACTGCCTCCACTTGGACATAGAATATGATTTTATATATGTATGTTTTAGATAGTATTAAAAGGAAAGACTAGCAACATGGAGTTGTCATTTATCTGGCTAATGCAATATTAAAGGCTTAGTTTCATAGAAGCCAGAGTGTGAGTCGGTATTAGAAAATGAACAGATTTTCGCAAATACATAGATTTCATTCTGACTGGAAAAAGTGTTGTTCATTACAAATAAAACAGTGAGTAATATTTAGTGAAAACAAATAGGCAATGGATAATTAGCCAGGGGCAAGAGGTTGGAGGACAAATTGCTACAAATCTGTTGCTGTGTCCAGTATCCTTGAAAAGTATTGATTTGTTAACAACACTTTCTAGCTAAAGTAATAGCAACATGGTATTTGTACAAAAGAGTACAGATATTAGTCAAATTTTAATCCATAAAATTTTATGTAGTACAAAATTTTGTTTTGTAGTCAAGATCTCCAAGCATATTTAAATGGGCCACTTGTTGGCACTTGAAGCCAGTGCTACACCTTTTCAGTGTCCAATGCATACCGTCAATAAATAGATGCAGAAAGTAGCTTGATACTGGTGTAGTGTCCTTCTTCATATAATCTCAAAAAATTTGACAAATACAGTTGTCATTTTTTCTTTGGACATTGGACCACTTATTAACACCTTAGGAGTTCTTTGCTAAGGTTGTTTGTGCTTACAGAATGCATTGTATAATCATAATACACAAACTGATCATATGAGCACATGTAAAACCAAGTAAAACAATTCACCTATATAGTAATTTTCAATGTTCATGTTATTTATATTGTGCAATAATATTTGAAATGATTGACCACTTGAAGAAGTGAAAAGAAAATCATTGAAGTGAATTTGATGTAAACTTACAGAGCAACATTGTATTTGTAAGAGCATGCTTACATGGTTTTTGTTTGGTTGATTTTTCTTTTTTTTTAACTCAGATTGCATTTACATGGTTTTAGTTTCTTTGTTTCTTTTGTTTGGGTTATTTTATTTCTTTCTGGGACAGAGTCTCACGCTATTGCCCAGGCTAGGGAGACAGTGAGAGTGACGTGGCATCAACCTACTTTACAGCAGCCTCAAACTCCTGGGCTCAGGCCATTATCCTTCCTCAGGCTCCTGAGTAGCTGGGGATACAGGGCATGCACCATGCCCCGCTAATTTTTCCATTTTTTGCAGAAACAGGGTCTCACTATGTTCCTAAACCTGGACTCCAATTCCTGGACTCAAAGGATCTTCCCCACTAGGCCTCCCAGAGTGCTAGGATTGTAGGCATAAGGCACTGTACCTCGCCCCCAAACAATCATTTATAATAAAAGAAATGCATGCATTTATTTATCCATATATTCAGTTAATATTTGTTTGTTGCATTCTATATTCTCTGCAATTAATTCTATTAATGAATAAAATATGTAGGTTGTATCTGTTTTTCTTTTTACCTGCCATCAATTCCTTTGAAATAATTCCCCTTTCTTACACCATCTGTTTACGGTAAAGTTGACCATTAATAAGATGTATCTACTCCACTCCATGTATCTACTCTGAGCATATGATCCAGACTAAACAAACAAAAATAATTTCTCTTCATATAAATTGTAGGCGTATGAGTGAACACGTGGTACAGCAGGGCCAGCTGGGCCAACTGGTGCTCTTTCAGGAGTTTGGTATAGATGCTGGGGAATAGAATACATCTCTCACTCTCTTTAAAAAATTTTCGAGAAATATAAGCATCATGGATGTTTTAAACTTGAAATTGATTATAGCTGACAGGCTGCATGAGAATGAAGTCTACACAGAGGTAAGTTTAGATAAGATGAGGAGAAACGCAATCACATTGTGAGAACAATCAGAGGAATCATAAAATTAGTCAGATTTGAAACTAATCTTGATCAATAAATGGAACAAATGGATCAAATAATGGAACTTGAAGCCAGTGCTACACCGTTTCAGTGTTCAATGCATACCGTCAATAAATAGATCGATAAATGGAACAAATGGATCAAATAACGGAACAACTATAGATGAATAATAATGATATTTCAGGCAGTGTGGACACATTTTGAGGGGTAATTAAGTATCTACCTATTTGGCTTTCTCCCCTCCTCCCTTCCTTCTTCCCCTCTCCTTCCCTCCCTCTTTCCTTTTTTCCTCTTTCCCTTTCTTTCTATCTTAAGCATTTATGGGGCAGTAACTAGAAACCATAGTGGATATTGAGGTTAAAAATGAAAAGAACGAGTCCCTGCCTTCCACACCACAGGATCAAAATGCATTACCTTTCCATTTATTAAAACGATCAATGCAAAACAACTTTTTTCTGTCCCTCATGTAATTCGTATGATAGAGCAATTCTGTAACTAGAAATACGTTTCTAAAAGAATATGTTTTATGGAAGTTTATAATTTGTCTATTTAGAGTATGAAAAATTAGATAAGAAGCAAAAGACAAGTTGAATTTTACATGAAATATATAAATTTATTTGAAACTATGTAACACAATGAATACTAAGTCTTTCCTACCCCTACTGCTATGCTAGGTGATATGTAGCTTAAAGAATGGCTTCAGGACTTTATTAAAAAACTGAATTGTTGGCGGTGTCTGTCACTCAGTTGGCAGGGCGCCAGCCACATACACTGAGGATGGTGAGTTTGAACCGGCCTGGGCCAGCTAAAACAACAATGACAACTGCAACGAAAAGAATACCCAGATGTTGTGGCGGGTGCCTGTATTCCCAGCTGCTTGGGAGGCTGAGGCAAAAGAATTGCTTGAGCCCAAGAGTTGGAGGTTGCTGTGAGCCGTGACACCGCAGTACTCTACCCATGGTGACAGCTTGAGACTCTGTCCCCCCCCAAACAAACAAACAAACAAAAAACTGTATTGTTGATGACTTTCTGTATGGATTAAATAATTAACAAATGATATTTGGGACCATTAACCCAAATAGAAAGACATTTTTATTATCAGGAAACAGATAATTTAATGAAGAAAGGACAGATAGTTGATGTATAAATAAGGTAAAAGTTACATATACACACTGGAAATGTTCTCATATTGTTAGAGAACAATCTTACTTTAATGTGATAAAATTAAATTACAATTAATTTAATAATTTTGAGAAATTAAGTGGACTTCCTCAAGACAGTAAAATCTTCTATGTTTTACTTGCCATCTATGAAAATGTTTGCATACTATAGTCAGAAATCACTGCTGACAGATTATAAAAATTATTAATTTAATAACTGTTACACATGAAATAAAGACTGCCATTAAGATTGGAGATATTCAGCATTATTTCTGCTCAATATGCCTTGCTTGGTTACTTCTTCAATTCAATGTTGCAGTATGGCGCTAAGTATTTTTCTATAACAATCCATACCCTTAACATGTCATAATTCTTATCTCTATTAAAATGTAATTGGTGGGGCCACACTTACGGTGCATCTTAGAAGGGTACAGGCGAACCTTACTAAATGCAGAATACAAATGTCTTCATATAATAACTGAGAAAATGCCAGGAAGGCTATGTTAATCAGTTTGATGACAATAGTTCAGAGTGTATATGAAACCAGCACATTGTACCCCTTGATTGCACTATTGTACACAGCTATGATTTAATAATAAAGACAATAAAAAAATGTAAAAAAAAATATACATCAAATACCCTATTTAAATACATTACTTTCATTAAATTAGAACAGTAAAATAAAACTTTGCAATTATCCATTTCATTTAACATAGAATTTGCACACTATTACTTTAAGAGATGTCTTCCTAATCCTTTATATGGTCTGTTTACACACAACTATAAAACACTTTCAGTTTTGAACTGTAGGAACTTCTATGAAAATTTAAGATAACAAAAGATGTTTCTATTACAGGAGAAAGAGGTAATATTTCATGAAGTGTATGTAATTATAGATATATAGGAAGTTTCCAATTTAGAAACTTTTTTTTCCCAAAATTTTACTAATGAGAAGATATTTTTACAGAAAGGGAAAATAGTGTGGCTTTTCTATAAAATCCAAGAAATGTTCATTTTATACAGAAGTCAGCTGTCTTATGGCACATTAAAACTCTATTTATTTGAGTTTTATGCTGATGTGTTTGGCCACCCAGAGAACATAAGTTTAAAAAAAATAAGAATTGAGAATTGAACAAAAGGTAGTAGAAATTATAATATTAATGAAAAAGGAATGGAAAAGAATATTTTATTTGGATTTTTTCTAAATTTGGGAGAATTCATATTATTGAATAAAGGACTTTTAAAGCAATATCACTGTATTGGGGATTTTGTTACCCTCATTATCAATAGCTTTCATACCAGTATGTTAGTCTAGTGGTTTGTGAGACTGATCTTTATTACAGTTTGCTGCTGTGAACTGTCTATGCAATTTTTTCTCAATACTGACAACACACAAGAATGAGCAGGAAGGTTTCTAAAGACTGCAGTGCTAGGACTTCACTTCCATAGCTTCTGATCCATATTTTTTGTTTCTCGGGTCCTTACAATGGGCAGTCATGACTGAGAATTATTGGTCTAAGCTAATTGCAATATTGCATTTATGCATTCGAGGGATGCTTTAAGAATCAGCATGTTGTTGTGTTGTCTAGGCTAGAGTGCAGGGTCATTCCTTAGGCATTATCCTTGTTATCATTGCATGCTGCAGCTGCAAACACTTGGACTCAAGCCATCCTTCTTCTTCTGCCTCCTATGAAGCTGGAACTATAGGTATGCTCCACCAGTGCTTTGAAGGCAATCAATCTTGCATCCTGTCACTTTTTTGAACTCACTTATTAGTTCTGATAGCATTTGGGGGATTCCTGAAGATTTTCTATATATAAGATTATGCTATCTGCAAACAGTGTTGTTGTTGTTTTGAGACAGAGTCTTCCTATTTCACCCTCGGTAGAGTGCTGTGGCATCACAGCTCACAGCAACCTCAAATTCTTGGGCTTAAGCAATTCTCTTGCCTCAGCATCCCAAGTAGCTAGGACTACAGGCGCCCACCAGAACACCTGGATATTTTTTTGTAGTAGTCATCATTGTTTAGCAGGCCTGGCCAGGTTCAAACCTGCCAGCCCTGGTATATGTAGCCAGTGCCCTAACTACTGAGCTTCAGGCACTGAGCCGATAGTGTTTTATTTTTTTTTAATTTGCGTGCTTTTTATTTCCTGTTCTCCCTATGTATGTCAGATTAGCAGTACAATGTAGAAGAGAAATGTAAATGCAAAAATATATATTTTTAATCTTGGAGGAGAAGCATTCATTTTCTTTTTACCATTAAATATGACTTTTTATGTAATTTTGATAGATGCCCTTTATGAGGTTTGATGAAGTTCCTCAGATTGAAGACTTCCTTCTGTTTCTAGTTTGCTTAGTGTTTCTGTCATGAAAGGATTTTAGATTTTGGTCAATGCCTTTTCTACTTATATTAAGATTATCGTGTGGTTTTTTGTCCTCCGTCTTTATTAATATGGCATATTACACTGATTGATTTTTAGATCTTAAGCAAACACTTGCATTCCTGGGATAAATCCCATTTGGTCATTGTACAGAGCCCTTTTTATATGTTGTTACATTTGGTTTGCTAGTATTTTATGGAAGATCTTTATCTGATATCTTTATTTGATTTTAACATCAGGAAAATGACAGCCTATAAAATGAGTAGAGATGTGTTCCTCCCTCTTTAATATTTTGAAAGAGTTTTTAAAGGGTTAATAATAGTTTTACTATTTGGTAGACTTTACCAGCGAAGCCATCTGAGACTGGGCTTTTCATTGGGAGGAGCTTTTTCTTTTTTTCTATTTTTTTTTTATTAAATCATAGTTGTGTACATTAAGGCAATCATGGGGTACAATGTGCTGGGTTTATGTACAATTATGAAATATTTTCACCTAACTGGTTAACACAGCCTTTTACTTTCTTGGTTATTGTGTTAAGACATTTATATTCTGCATTTAGTAAATTTCACATGTACCCTTGTAAG
>CAUYRH010025102.1:0-22798 GCA_963574655.1 Perodicticus potto | reverse complement strand
TTCTCTTCATCGCTTTTTTTTTTTTTTTTGAGACAGAGCCTCAAGCTGTCACCCTGGAGAGAGTGCCGTGGCATCACAGCTCACAGCAACCTCCAATTCCTGGGTTCAAGCGAGTCTCCTGCCTCTGCCTCCCAAGTAGCTGGGACTACAGGCGCCCGCCACAACGCCTGGCCATTTTTTTGGTTGCAGCCGTCAAATTGTTGTTTGGCAGGCCCGGGCTGGATTCAAACCTGCCAGCTCAGGTGTACGTGGCTGGCGCCTTAGCCTGTTGAGCCACAGGTGCCGAGCCGCCTCACCCTCAAGTAGCTGGGACTACAGGTGCCTGCCACAACGCCTGGCTAGTTTTTTTGGTGTTGTCATTGTTTAGCATGCCCTGGCAGGGGTGGAACCTGCTGGCGCCCTAACCACTGAGCTACGGGTGCTGAGCCATACAGTTTGAATTCTTTTTTTTTTTTGGCCAGGGCTGGGTTTGAACCCACCACCTCCGGCATATGGGGCTAGCGCCCTACTCACTGAGCCACAGGCGCTGCCCCAGTTTGAATTCTTAAAAGAGCTCTGAGCTGCTAGATATTGTTGTTTCTTTTCTGCCTTATTTCCAAATAAGTTTTAAATTATCCTAAATTGTTTCCATCACCCCTTATGTTAACTAATTTTGTGATGTGTAGCACGTTGTACTTCTTTCTCTTTTTTGTTTTTTTTTTTTTGAGGCAGAGTCTCACTTGCTCACAGCAACCTCAAATTATTAGGCTTAAGTGATTCTCCTGCCTCAGCCTCCCAAGTAGCTGAGACTGCAGGCACCTGCTACAACGCCCAGCTATTTTTAGTCTTGCTCTTGCTCAGGCTGGTCTCGAGCTCGTGAGCTCAAGCAGTCCACCCGCCTTGGCCTCCCAGAGTACTAAGATTATAGGTGTCAGCCACCAAGTCCCCAGCCTCACGTTGTGTTTCTTTTTACTAACTGTCCTTTAGAGTTAGCAACTTACTTTCACTTTAAACATACACTTACTGGTAATAGTGTTATGTCAGGGCAATAAGATGGTGTTGGCACTTGCAAATTTAATATACGTTGTTGGCCTTTTGTCTTAATTAAGGATCCGAAGATCCTCCTTTAGTTCAAAAGATGAAAAAAGAGAAGATAGAACCCCTTATCAAGTGGTCAAGAAACTTCAGAAAAAAATCAGACAATTCGAGGAACAATTTGAAAGGGAAAGAAACAGTAAGGTAAGTTTGAAGCATTACCCCAAGTGAGCTGGATCTAATATTAGAAATGGAAAAAGAATCTTTCAAGAGCGTTAGTTTAGCTCTATCCTGAGAGAAAGAACAAATCTTGAGATGCCCAGGGACATAATGATCATATACATACCCCTGAGATCATGTAGATCCTTAGCCTTCAGATTTCCAGGCCAGTATTCTTGCCATCATACCATGGCATCTTTATATTTCCATTAGGAAAACAGCTATTAGAATTTTTAAAGCAAATACTTTACATTGACAAATCATGTTGCTGCTGTTTCTGCTCCATCAAAAACCACAAGTGCCAAGAGAGGAGGGAGAGAGTGTGTCAAGGAGGTAGGGGCCAGGGTGCAGATGGCTTAATAGTTAGAACCCGTGAAGTAGGAAGACTCCCATGTTTGGGAGTCAGAAGACCTATATTTAAATCTAGCATCTGCCATTTATCAGACTCTGCTCTGGGAGAGCTTTACATAATATACTATCCCATCTAATCAAAATTAAGTAAATGAGGATTTTGTGAAGTTTATGCTGTAGGAACTGTTAGGTGCTATTTGACCATAAATTAACATAACCATTGCTTTCCACAAAAATATTAGTGATTCTCCTCAATTTTTTCAGCCTTCTTACAGTGATATTGCAGCCAATCCAAAGGTATTAAAATGGATGACAGAGCTTACCAAACTGCGGAAGCAAATTAAAGGTACGTGATGTGCCATTTGTAATATATTTGCCTTTTATGAGACAGTCTCACTCTGTTGCCCAGACTGGAGTGCAGTGACATAAACATAGTTCAATGTAGCCTTGAATTCCCGGGCTGAAGTGATTCTCCTGCCTCAGCCTCCTAAGTAGCTGAGACTACAGGGATGCACCACCATGTCTGGTTAGTATTTTATTTTTTGTGAAGACAAGGTCTTGGTATGTTGCCCAGGCTGGTCTTTGAACTCCTGACCTCAAGTGATCCTCCTGCTTTGGCCTCCCAAAGTGTTGGGATTCCAGGTGAGCCCCTGAGGCCAGCCTATGTTTGTATTTTCCAAATGTTTCTTTTCTTTTTTTTTTTTTTCAAATGTTCTTCATAATAATGTCTGAGAATTAGAATTTTTTGTAATTTTAAAACTTGAACACTGTGGCACGAATAAATGTTTCCTTTTGTTCTTTTATTAGGATCAGAGTTATATACTAAGACAAGGGAAATTCATAGTATTACATTCTTTCAAATGTCTTGTGTTTTTATTAGTAATACTATGTTGAAAGGTACCCTAGATTTTGTATTTATAGTTGTACTGATATTATAAGGTTTATCTTAAATATATTTCAGATATTAAGCAGTTTGGGTTTTTGTTAGGTATTTCATTATGATTTTGGGGTAGGTGTTTCATCTAGGAGTAAGGTACCTAATTATAGTGAATTGCTTATTCTACAAAGACTAAATTGTAAGTCTTATTAAATCATAAACTAGGCCTTATGTTTCTTGGTGTCTGCCCACTGTAGCAATTGTTAAGGTATGAGTATTCATATGCTGTTTAATAATTATTAATACTTAAAAAATGGTCTATTCCAAGTTTGCGTTTATTTGGAGTGCCACTTTGGTATGTTCATTTGAATTTATTTAAGAAAATATTTAATATTTCTTAAGTACTGAGTACTTTGTAGACAACTGGAGGCATTGCAGTGAATAAGATAGACCCTGTACCTATCATGGACTTTACATTCTTGTGGTTAAAATGTAACTTTCTGTTAACTTTTCTTGAGAATATTACTTTATTTCCCCCTACAGTTCTGTTAAACATTTCTTTGTTTACTGCCAGTTTCCAGCCATCAGTGGAAACCATTTACCTTGATTGTATTACTGATTTGTATCATTAGATTGACTAGCATTAGGCCCCTAATTTCCCAATTTTCCTTTAGTCTTACTGTCGTACGGTCCATCTGCTGCATAGCATCCAGAATTATCTTTTAAAAAATCATGTTACCCTCTTGTTCAGCCCTTTCGATGAGCTTCCATTTAGAATAAAGTCCAGATTCCTTACTACTATGGCTTTCAAGGCCTTGAACATTCTGTCTTTAGCCATTTTATCACTTTCTTTTTTTTTGTAGAGACAGAGTCTCACTTTATCTCCCTTGGTAGAGTGCTGTGGCATCACACTGTTCACAGCAATCTCCAACTCCTGGACTTAGGCGATTCTCTTGCCTCAGCCTCCCAAGTAGCTGGGACTACAGGTGCCCACAACACCCGGCTATTTTTTTGTTGCAGTTTGGCTGGGGCTGGGTTTGAACCTGCTACCCTCGGTATGTAGGGCCAGCGCCCTATTCACTGAGCCACAGACACTGCCCAGTTTTATCACTTTCATATCTCATTTTCTGTTCCTCAAACATGCCAGCCTTTAAAGGCCTTTGCATTGGCTATTGCCTCAATTCGGGATGAGTGCTCTTCTCCTAAATCTTCTAATGGTAGACCAGTTCCTTATCATTATATATTCAACTAGGATGACACTATTCAGAAATGCCTTCTTAATTTCATCCAACTCCACAAAGCATTCCTTTTAGCATTGTGACTCTGTCTTATTTTTTTTATAAACACTTAGCACTCTGAAATTATTTTGTTTATTAATCTTGGTTACTTGGTTGTTTTTCCTTCCCTGAATATATGTTCCTGAGGATAGAGACCATGTCTGTTTTGTTTACTACTGTATCTCCAGTGCTTATCAGAGCATTTTAGCTTACATGCTTTCTATGAATATTAAAGAATGAATAGAATACTCTTTCTGTATGTAGTATAATTTAAATATTTTATGTGACTTTGAAGTACCTTAGCCGGTATGATGTTGATGCATATCTTGCTTATTTGACTTGGTCACATTCTAGCTAAAATCATTTATTATTGATCTGTCCTCTTATTTCTGAAATGAAGATGCAAAACACAGTAGTTCAGATGGAGAATTTGTACCTCAAACACGTCCACGTAGTAACACTCTTCCAAAAAGCTTTGGCTCTTCGCTGGACCATGAAGGTGAAGAGAATGAAGATGAATCCCGAGTCATTCAGAAGGAGAAAAAACCATCGAAGGAAGCAACCCTTGAACTAATTCTGAAAAGACTGAAAGAAAAACGTGTTGAGAGGTGTCTTCCGGAAGATATCAAGGTAATCCTGAGCTATGATTTTTTCCCAGACTATCTTACAGAATTTCTGAAACAAAAGTACTACCACAGCAGGATCGAAATGTTTGGGTAGTCCAGCTGGCCTGAGTCTGCTCTCCCAAGATGGCAGATTTAAAAACACACAAAAACATACCAGAACTGCTAAGTCTTTTAGGGATTGAGTCACAATAACAAGACTAAAAGAAGTGAAATGTTGATCAGATCATTTAGATTAGAGGTAGTTGGCTAGGTGAGTGTTTAAATGGAGTGTGAACCTGAGTTTGAATCCTGGCCTTGTCTCTTAATAGCTATCTGGATTGAGCTCTTGCCTTATGCCAGACATGGATTGGTTATGTTATATGTACTCTGTCACTCATCCCTTAAATAATTGTATGATGTTTATGGATGTGATTATGTCTGTTAAAAATATACTAACTTGATACGGTGCTTATGAGGATTAAATGGTTGTTTTTTGTTTTTTGTTTTTTTTTAAGAAACATCATTCTTTCTCAGTAAAACCTGTGCCTCAGGTAGTCCTGATGAAAGCACTTGGTAACCCAAATCCTGTATCAGATGAGATTTGCTAGGAGAGTGGTGGCAGATGGTGAATTTTGTCCTGCCAATGGTGAATTATAATGCACGTTTTACTCTTGACAACAGAGTACACCTTTCTCATGAACTAAATTATTAGAGTCTTGGTTTTCCTTGAATAGAGTTGAATTATTCGTTCTCATTCATCCCCTCCGCACCCCCCCCTTTTTTTCCAATTTTAAGTTTCTTATTAGAATAGCCCTTACCCCCACCCCAACTATTTTGATTGGATTAGCTTAATCCAAATTCCCTGTCCTAGGTTTACGGATCAAGCTTGAGATTGAAATCACAGTCACTTACAGAATCTATACTTAGCTATCTTCTGCTGAATCTATATAATCTAAAATTATATTTGTTATAGGAAGATACCTGTAAATTTTTTTTGGTCTCTTAATTCTACTCTGGTAAGAGACAATTAACAAGTCTGAAAATAAGTATAGAATTTATTTGGTCTAGTGTTGATAGGTATTCTGTGGAACATTGACTTGTTGAGATGCTAGTCAGTGATCCTATGAAAAATATGGGAAGGTAGTATGGACCAATAAATTTGGGAAATCCTGCTTGTTCTACCATTTGGAATACTTAAAGGTGTGAAGGGAGTTGTGTAGTATAAAGAATGTGCCAATGCAGATAAAGAAAAACTGAGGTTAGAAATTAATGGTGTTGAGTTAGATTTCTTGTTTGTTTGGGGGAAACACAGTCTTGCTGTGTCCCCTGGTCTAGAGTATAGTGGTGTCATCATAGCTCACCATCACTACAAACTCCTGGACTTGAGCAATCCTCTGGCCTCAGCCTCCTGAGAATTGCAAGTAGCTAAGACTAGAAGCATGTACCACCATGCCCCCGTTCATTTTTTAAAAAACTTTTGCAGACCCAGGTCTCCCTATGCTGCCCAGGCTAGTCTCAAACTCTTGGCCTCAAGCAGTGTCTCTTGCCTCAGCCTCTCAAAGTGAGACATGAGCCACTGTGCCTGGCCTAGATTTTATTAATAATTGAGGAGAAAGACTGGATTATAAAACCTGTTGTATGTATGGGGTGTGAATGTGTACCCAGTTGTTTGAATGCTAATGAAATGTAAAACATGAAATAAAATAACAGGCAATTATGTACATTTATTGTATGCTTTACATGTATTCACTCATTTAGTCATAGAGCCCTTTGAGGTAGGATGAAGTATATCCATTTAACAGATTGGGATATTGGATAAAGGAGGCTAAATAATTTATTTAAGCCAGTGCTCATAATTTATTCATATAAAATATAAATCTGGCTCAAGCGGCTAAGGCGCCGAACCCAGCCTGGGCCTGCCAAACAACAATGACAACTGCAACCAAAAAATAGACAGGCATTGTAGTGGACACCTGTAGTCCCAGCTGAGGCAAGAGAATCACTTAAGCCCAGGAGTTGGAAGTTGCTGTGAGCTGTGATGCCACGGCACTCTATCCAGGGTGTCAGCTTGAGGCTCTGTCTAAAAAAAAAAAAAAAAAAAAAATCATACTATCAAAGGGAGTTGGTACCTACTTATTAGAAGACCAGATTCTATAAGAGACTGAAAATTTTTGTTTGCAAATCAATAAGCAAAGGATAATTAGTCTGGGCTAGACTGGTTATGGTCTGTCCTTTCAACCTAGTTATTTACTTCATGGGAATGAGGAGAATAATAACAGTGCCAACAGTTTTGTTTGTTTGTTTTAATTTCAGAAAATGACCAAAGATCATTTGGTTGAAGAGAAAACTTCTCTCCAAAAAAGTCTTCTTTACTATGAAAGTCAACATGGAAGGCCGGTAATGTCTTTCTTACTAAAAAGATTTTATTTTCTAATCTTAAAGAATATGAATCATTTTTTGTGGCCTACATTCTTCAGAGCTGTTTTGTAAAGCATAGTTTTCTACAATTTGGGGGATTGCCTACTTAGTTAATACAAAATTTTAAAATGGGGGTAGAAGTTCTTATTTAATGTTTTGTACACTTTAGATTTCTTACAACTAGGCAATTTCCTTTTTCCTCGCCGCAGGTGACCAGAGAAGAAAGACATATTGTTAAACCTCTCTATGATAGATATAGGCTTGTAAAGCAGATGCTGACAAGAGCTAGCATCACTCCTATCCTTGTAAGTAAAACAAGCATGTACTCTTCAGTTAAAGAGTACTAAGATGTATTCCTCAAATTAAAAAATTATTTTTGGTGGTATACTGGAGAAATACACAGCCAAAGTAAATAAGTTAATCTTTTTTGTTGGAAAAGTCAATTAAAGTAATGCTTTATTCATCTTTATGTATATTTTTAAAGGAAAATGAAAATAATATTTAAGTGCATATTAAGTGTTATCCCCAAATTAGCAGGTAGTTTGAATCTCAATAAATTTGTTGTATTATCCGTTATAATTAGCCCATTCTACATTTTTCCTAGGAATTAATTCAATGGAGCTTATGGTTTACTGTGGCTTTTAGGTTATTTTTAATGTAGTAGTCCCTTACATGGAGGCTTCCTTTAGGCATTGAGTACCTAATTATTCATCATTAGAAAGTTCACATTGGTCTTTCAGCACATTTTGTTTAGCCCTTATATAAACTGATTCTTTTTTAGTTGACTTTTTTTTTTTTTTTTAGTTTGCCTTCTCAACACTATTTTATTTAGATATAATCAGTTTTCTTTAGGCAATGAATTTTGTATACTATGAATTCTGACTTAAGATAGTTCATTTTATACAGATTTTATCCCTTAACTGCCTGATATTTTGTGTCACGTTTCATCATTTCTTAATAGTGTAGATTTTTTGTTGTTTTTTTTTTTTTTTTAAAGACGGAGTGTCAGTATGTCTCCCTCGGTAGAGTGCCGCAGCAACATAGCAAATTCAAACTCTTGGGCTTAAGAAATTCTCTTGCCTCAGCCTCCTGAGTAGCTGGGACTATAGGTGCCCGCCATAACACTGGCTGTTTTGTTGTTGCTGTTGTTGTTTAGCAGGCCTCGGGTTGGTTCAAACCCATCAGTCCTGCCGCATGTGGCTAGTGCCCTAAACCACTGGGCTATGGGCGCTGAGCCAGCATTTCTGTATTTTATGGATACTTAAATATGACTATTATAAAGAGAAATTTGGAGTCTAAAAGTTAAGTTAAAGCAGTTTGACTGGAAATAATTTTTTCAACAAGTGATGCTAGGACAACTGGATATCTATGTGCAAAAGAATGAAGTTGGGTCTTTAACTTATACCATATCTATAAAAAGTAACTGTAAATGAGTTATAGACCTAATTGTAAGAGCTAGAACTATAAAAACTCCTAGAAAAACATAAGCGTAAATCATAACTTTGGCTTAGAGAATTTTTTTTTGGATATGACACCCCAAAACACAAGCAACAGCAACAAAAAACTGGACATTATAAAAATTGAAAACTGTGCATCAAAGGATCTGTGCATCTTAAAAAACTGTGCATCAAACTGTGCATCTTAAAAGAAAATGAAAACAACCCACAGAATGGGGAAAATGTTTGCAAATCAAATATATGCCCTGATAAGGGTCTTGTATCCAAAAATATAAAGAATGCTTATAACTCAAAAATATAGAGATGGGTGGCGCCTGTGACTCAGTGAGTAGGGCTTCAGCCCCATATACCAAGGGTGGCAGGTTCAAGCCCAGCCCCAGCCAAACTGCAACAACAACAACAACAAAATAGCCGGGTGTTGTGGCGGGCACCTGTAGTCCCGGCTACTCGGGAGGCTGAGGCAAGAGAATCGCCTAAGCCCAAGAGCTGGAGGTTGCTATGAGCTGTGATGCCACAGCACTTTACCGAGGGTGACAGAATGTCTCTTAAAAGAAAAAGAGAGATAAATAAGCTACTTAAAAACAAGCAAAGAATTTGAATAGACATTTCTCCAGAGAAGATGATGTAAATGATTCATAAGGACATGAAAAGATGTTCAATGTCATTAGTCATTAAGGAAATGCAAGTAAAAACCACATTGAGGTATTATTTTATACCCACTAGTATGGCTATAATCAAAAAGATGAGAGTGTTGATAGAGATGCTGATGGGGATATAAACTGGTGCAGCTGCTATTTGACAGTTCCTAAAAAGGTTAAATATAGAAATGGTGGTTACTTTGTGAATCACCATTTCCCCTCATAGGTAAAATACCCAAGAGAATTGGAAGTATATGTCTATATAAAAACTTCTACACCACTGTTCATGGCAGTATTTTTCATAACAGCTAGAAAGTAGAAACAACCTCCTTATGGATAAGTAAAATTGGTATGTTCATACACTGAAATACTACTATTCAACCATAAAAAGATATGAAATATGCTACAACATGAGTGAACTTAAAAATGTGCTAAATGAATACAAATTTAATACAATCCCTATTAAAACACCACTGTCATACTTTAAAGATTGGAAAAAATAGTACTTTGTTTCATATGGAATCAGAAAGAACCTACAATAACCAAGACATTAGTCAGAAACAAAAGCAAATCAGGAGGAGTCATGCTACCAGACTTTAGGCTATACTATAAATCTATAGTGATCAAAACAGCATGGTACTGGCACAAAAATGGAGAGATAGATGTATGGAACAGAATAGAGAACCAGAAGATGAACCCAACTACTTATCATCATTTGATCTTTGACAAGCCTATCAAAAACATAAATTGGGGCTCGGTGCCTGTGGCTCAAGTGGCTAAGGCAACAGCCACGTACACCTGAGCTGGCAGGTTCGAATCCAGCCTGGGCCTGCCAAACAACAATGATGGCTGCAACCAAAAAATGGCCGGGTGTTGTGGCGGGCACCTGTAGTCTCAGCTACTTGGAAGGCAGGAGACTCGCTTGAGCTCAGGAATTGGAGGTTGCTGTGAGCTGTGATGCCACAGCACTCTATCCAGGGTGACAGCTTGAGGCTCTGTCTCAAATTAAAAAAAAAAACAAAACATAAATTAGGGGAGAGACTCCCTATTTAACAAATGGTGGTGGGTGAATTGGCTGGCGACCTGTAGAAGACTGAAACTGGACCTTCACTTTTCACCATTAACAGAAATTGATTCTCACTGGATAAAAGATTTAAACTTAAGACATGAAACTATAAAAATACTAAGAGAGTGCTGGGAAAACACTTGAAGAAATTGGCCTGGGAGAATATTTTATGCGGAGGACCCCCCGGGCAATTGAAGCAACACCAAAAGTCCATTACTGGGATCTGATCAAACTAAAAAGCTTTTGCACAGCCAAGAGCACGGTAAGTAAAGCAAACAGACAGCCTTCAGAATGGGAGGATTTTTGCAGGTTATGCTTCCGACAAAGGTCTGATAACTAGAATCTATATAGAACCCAAACTAATCAATGGAAAAGAATAAATAACCCCATTTCTATGTGGGCAAGAGACTTGATCAGAAACTTCTCTGATGAAGACAGGCGCATGGCCTACAAACACATGAAAAAATGCTCATCATCCTTAATCATCAGAGAAATGCAAATGAAAACCACTTTGAGATATCATCTAACTCCAGTAAGATTAGCCCACATCACAAAATCCCAAAACTACAGATGTTGGCATGGATGCGGAGAGAAGGAACACTTCTGCAATGCTGGTGGGAATGCAAACTAATACGACCTTTTTGGAAAGAAGTTTGGGGAACACTCAAGGAACTAAAAATAGACCTACCATTCAGTCTTGAAATTCCTCTCCTAGGTATATACTCAGATGATCAAAAATCATTTTACAACAGACATTTGCACCAGAATGTTTATTACAGTCCAATTCATAATAGCCAAGACATGGAAACAGCCCAAGTGCCCATCAACCCATGAATGTATTAATAAATTGTGGTGTATGTACACCATGAAATACTATACAGCCATAAAAAGGATGGAGACTTCACATCTTTTATGTTTACCTGGATAGAGCTGGAACATATTCTTCTTAGTAAAGTATCTCAAGAATGGGAAAAAAAGTATCCAATGTACTCAATACTACTATGAAATCAACATATAATCACCTACGCACTCATATGGATGGCAAAACATAACTATAGTCCAGAGAAGAGAGAAGGGAAGAGGAGAGAGAGGGGAGGAGAGGAAGAATATGGGAGGAGGGAGGATATTTGGGAGGACCTCATCTAATGTGCATGATGCAATGGTACATTTCAAAACTATTAAGAAATGAGTATAACTGTGATGGATGTGTTACTTAATTCAATGTAAGCATTTCACATAATATATCAAAGTAGAACCCTGAACCCCATAAAGGCATCAATGTACAAAGTTATGATTTAATGAAAAATAATAATAATAAAAAAATAAAGTAGGCGAAGAGACCTGGCTAAAATTTAAGTCAGATCATGCTCAAAAATTTTCAGGGGCTTGCCAATTTACTTTGAATAAAAGCAAAAAATCATCAGGAAAAAAAAGAGAAAGAAAGAAACTAGGGCAGCCATGGTGGCTCATGCCTGTAATTCTAGCACTCTGAAAGGCCACAGATTGCCTGAGCTCATGAATTTTAGACCAGCCTGAGCCAGAAAGAGACCTTGTCCCTAAAAATACCTGGGTGTTGTGATGGGTACCGTAGTCCCAACTACTTGGGAGGCTGAGGCAAGGGAATCACTTAAGCCCAAGAATTTGAGGTTGCTGTGAGCTGTGACACCATAGCACTCTACTGAGGGTAATAAAGCGGACTGTCTCAAAAAAAAAAAAAGATGAAGGGCGGTGACTATGGTTCAGTGAGCAGGGCGCTGGCCCCATGTACTGAGGGTAGCGGGTTCAAACTCAGCCCTGGCCAAACTGCAACAAAAAAATAGCTGGGCACTGTGGTAGGCGCCTGTAGTCCTAGCTACTTGGGAGGCTGAGACAAGAGAATCGCCTAAGCTAGGAGTCAGAGGTTGCTATAAGATGTGATGTCACAGCACTCTACTGAGGGTGACAAAGTGAGACTCTGTCTCTAAAAAAAATAATAATAATAATAATAATAAAAATAAAAAAAAGATGAAACTAATTTGATAGTGTTGGGGCAATTAACATAGAAGAGCTCAGAAGGGGCTACATGTTGTTGAGAGAACAATTTTGAAACTATCTTATTCTGAAGTGCCTTCTTATAAGTCGTTTGCTGGAAACTGTAGAGAAATGTTGAGAAATGTTAAGGAATGTTTGCATTAAACAGAGACAAACTGGTGAATTAGTTGAACATTCATATCATGCATGCAATGGAAATCGTATTTTCCAGTAAGGCATATCACACTGACAACATCCATGTAAGTGATGTATCTGAAAAGTTCATTCTAAGTAAATTCAAATATTTCCTCTTTAATCTTTATTTCCTTAGAAACATCCTTTCAGATACTAGTGGAAAAATAAACTCAATCTAACTCATCAAAATTACTCTAAGTTTCAAATCATTCATTCAAGATAGGCTCTCTCTCTGTTGCCAGACGAGAGTACAGTAGCATCATCATAGCTCACTGCAACCAACAATGCCTGAGATCTAGTGAATTTCCCACCTCTGCCTCTGAGGTATCTGGGATTTTAGGCACACAGCATCATGCTTGACTAATTTTTTTAAGTTTTTGGAGCGATGGGGTATCACTATTGCCCAGGCTGGTCTTGAATTCCTGCTATCAAGCAATCCTCCTGCCTTGACCTCCCAAAATGCTAGAATTACAGGTGTAAGCCACTGGGCACAGCTCCATTTTTGTATTTTTATCGTATAATGAAAGCATGGGGGATTATTCAAAATTTTATTACTTCCCAAAATATTTCTGATTGTAGCTAAGAGAAAATCTTCAATCTTTTTTTCTACTTTTGGATACAATTATTAAAATAATTTATAAAGAATCATTAACACTACTGATAATAATGTAGATTGATGCAGAAAATTTTTCCAAAGACTCAAACATGTTATCAATTTTAATTACTACAATATTGCATATTGGATAAGGAAAACAGCATTTTTTCCTATTGAAAAATCAAAGTTCTTACTTGCTTAGAAAGTTAATGTATACAAAAATAACAGTCAAATACTATCTTGTTTTACTGGTTAAGCACTATATTATTAGTTTGAAATGTCACTTTAACATGCTTTTTGCATTAGTGCTTATTATTTTAAAAAAGTAACCTTATTTTAAAATCTGCTTATAATTTAAATCAGTTTCTAGTGATGTGGTTAGCCAAAAGAAGCTTTACAAACAACAGTCTATAAAAAAGATTTGTTTTGGGGGCAGCACTTGTGGCTCAGTGGGAAGGGTGCCAGCCCCATATACTGAGGGTGGCAGGTTCAAACCCAGCCTCGGCCAACCTGCAACAAAAAAAACAGTCTGGCATTGTAGGGGGCACCTGTACTCCCAGCTACTCGGGAGGCTAAGGCAAGAGGATCACTTAAGTCCAAGGGCTGGAGGTTGTTGTGAGCTGTGACACCACGCACTCTACCGAGGGTGACAAAGTGAGACTGTCTCTAAAAGAAAAAAATAAAAAGATTTCTTTTTTCTTTCTTTGAAGACAGAGTCCTACTTTGTTGCCCTGAGTAGAGTGCTGCGGCGTTATTATCATAGCTCACAGCAACCTAGTCTCTCGTGCTCAAATGATCATCTTGCCTCAACCTCCCAAGTAGCTGGGACTACAGGCGCCCACCAAAACACCTGGTTAATTTTTCTATTTTCAGTAGAGATGGGGTCTCACTCTTGGTCAGACTGGTCTTGAACTCCTGAGCTTGAGCAATCCATCCATCTCAGCCTCCCAGGGTGCTAGGATTATAGGCCTGAGCCACCACACCTGGCGATTAAAAATTTCCATCTTGAGACAAAGGTCACCAATTAAATCTTATCTGAAATAAGTTAGAACTTCTGAAAAAGAAAAGTTCTATCTGTGATAAAGCATATAGGACGCTCTAACAAAATACACACATTCACATACCACTCTCTTTCTCTCTCTCGTTCTCTGTTTTTCCTTTCCTTTTCGTCAGCTTTGGGAGGACTTTTTCTCATTAGGAACCTATTTTCAGGTATAGGGGGAATCTCTTCTGGACGTACAGTAGACTGGGGTTGTGCTTCAAGATTTTCAGCCTCACTTTCACTTGATGCACTTAACAAACAGAAACACAGAAAATAAGTTACATTTGGTTAGTACGCAGCTACCCAGAATTTCTAATTGTTAATATTTCTTTCCTACATTATCACAATATATACACTATCTTGTCCTTCCCAAAGAAGTAATCACATGGAGGAAAACTCTTCCTCCATTCTTCTGATGAACCAACTAAACAACAGAAAACCAAAACAAAATGTTTCTGTTATCACATTCTCAAAAGATACTTTCCTATAAAATGGATCCACACTATGAAACTCTTGTAAACATGTTTTACGACTGACAAAAGAAAGGAAAAGTAAGAAAAAGAAAGGAAACTGTGAGTAATGCACTCTAATAAATTTAAAATGCTTTACAAAACAGGTAAAAAATTTAATTGCTTTTGAGGAAATAGGGATATAAAGGTAAGTTTTAGTACAAACAGATTATTTCAAAGAAACAGAAAAGAAAGTAAATATATGGACATTGCCTTTCTACTCTTATGCTGTCATAAGAGGAAAGGCTACTGCTCCCCAAAATAAGGAAAGAAATTGGTGGCTCCCTGTAATTTTTCACTAATCCCACAATCCTACCATAAAAACATAAACCTATGAAACCAGAAGAATCATGTCATGGAGTGTACAAAAAGTGAACTGATAGATTTTGTTAAAAAAAAGAAATATTCTTCCTTGAGGCAGGTTAGAGGAAAAGGAAAGAAATGAATACACCATATTTAATCTACATACTATACAACATCAAATGGTCTTGTGATGCTGCATGCTCTAAAACATTTTTAACCTTCCCATATAATTGATCCAAAATCCCAACAGATTTATCTATAAACAAAAAGGGAATCAGAATATAAAGTTAGCATTATAAAGTAAAATTAAGACCTTTTCTTGCTTTTCTTTCGCTTCTTCTTTTCTTTCTTGTGTTTTCGGGAATTTTTCCTATGTTTCTTTTTTCTTTTTTTTGATTTCTCTTCAGAAGCACTTTCAGAATCTGAAGAATCAGAAGAAGACTGAGAATCGCTTGAGCTATCTGAGTCACTGGATGAAGATGAAGAAGATGATGATGACTTATGCCTTTTCTTTTCTTCTTTTTTAACTTTAATAAAAACAAAAAGGTTTTGGTCAACAACTTAAGACAAATCTTGTAACAGAAGTATAGATTTGCTACAGTTTCTCCCTAAGTCCAGTGGTTAGCAGTTTTTTCTTTTTTTGAGACAGAGTCTCAAGCTGTCACCCTGGATAGAGTGCTGTGGCATCACAGCTCACAGCAACCTCCAACTGCTGGGCTCAAGCAAGTCTCTTGCCTCTGCCTCCTAAGTAGCTGGGACTACAGGCGCCCGCAGCAACGCCTGACCATTTTTTTTGGTTGCAGCCGTCATTGTGGTTTGGCAGGCCCAGGCTGGATTCAAACCCGCCAGCTCAGGTGTACATGGCTGGCAGCACCTTAGGTGCCACCTCAGCTGCCTTAGCTGCTTGAGCCACAGACGCCGAGCCGGTTAGCAGTTTTTTCATTTAGCTATGTGAACTGAAGGGTACAGAAAAAGCCAAGATTTAGGATTAGAACCCAGATCTCAGGTTATTTTCTCAGAACATCTTAAGGTTATACGGCTGGGGCCATAGTCACACTCTTTCACTTCAGAATAAACCTCTTTAATTATAAAAACAAAACAACAGAAGAACCCAGATCTTCAGATTCAGTCAAAGTTCTACCTATTAAGCCACAGCACTTTTGAAAACAGGTTAAGTCTAAAGTGCTAAACTAAATTAATTTTTAATAACACTTGAATAATAACTTTTAAAAGTACAGAATAGGGCGGCGCCTGTGGCTCAGTGGGCAGGGAACCGGCACCATATACCGAGGGTGGCCCCCCAGCCGGGCTGCAACAAAAAAAATAGCCTGGTGTTGTGGCGGGCGCCTGTAGTCCCAGCTCCTTGGGAGACTGAGGCAGAAGAATCGCCTAAGCCCAGGAGTAGGAGGTTACTGTGAGCTGTGTGATGCCACAGCATTCTACTGAGGGCGATAAAGTGAGACTCTGTCTCTACAAAAAAAAAAAAGGATCAGGCAAAGTCCATAATTGTTCAGAAAATATTATTTGACCTACAGTCAAATCAATTTAATAAAATCACTTTATCGCAGGGGGAAAAAAAAGGATCAGGCAACTAACATAAACAAGTGAAGCTAGAAGGTATAATACAACAGGAGCCTGACTCATTCAAACATATGTTAATTCAAACCATGGTGCATTTGAAGAGACCAAAGATAAGACATCATCAATATATGGATTAGAAACTACAATAAATTGAAATGTATCAAATATATTAAAGTCCATCAGTTCATACTGATATTGGTAAATAAAACAATGCATTTATCCTGACTTTCCTATTCAAACTGTACCACTGGGGAACCACATAGATGAAGGAAAGTTGTTCTTTATTGTAAGTAATGCAGGCACAAACGAGGAAGGAATTATAGTTAGAATATCACCATTTTGCAACTCCTTACAAGGCAATAATCACCAATGACTATTGCAAAGCACAAAGCAACAACCTGTCCTAGGTAACTCCTGCTCTCATCAAAAGGAAGTAAAAAAAGAAGTCAAATCTGCATGAAATCAATTTTCTAGACTGACTTACCAAGTTAGTGTGCTTATAATTATGATACTGGTTAATTTAAGAGTTATCTTTCAGAAATGCCTACTGATAAAATATTATGCCTGGTATTTGTTTCAAAATAATAGGAAAGGGAAAAGTGGCCAGGAAGAGTAAAATGAGATTGACTACGAATAAATTTTTGAAGCTAGGTAATGAACACTTGCGTTTGTTGTATTATTTTATTCACTTGAGCATATGTATATATTTTCCATAAAAAAAGTTAAGAAGTCTGAGTATTATAGTAAATAAAAATAAGTCAAAGACGACAAAGAATTGTATCATTGGACTGTTTGCTGGCTGTCTGTTTAAAGGACCTTAATTGAAAAGGCTAACAGCTGGTTTTGTGATGTTTCCTTTTGCCTCTGGAACATCTGAGGATTTGACACTTGGGCCAAATCATCTCTGTAATTCTTCTTTCGCTCTCCTCAAAGAAACAGGGTTTCAATACGTTGTCTAGGCTGGACTCAAATCCTGATTTCAACTGATCTTCCCACCTCAGCCTCTTGAGCAGCAGGGATTATAGTTGTATGACACACATCTGGCTCATTCTTGTAATTTTAACTTAGAATTTACAGGAACACACTGAATCCAAGATAAATGAGAATCTGGCAGAAGTTAATATGTATGTTACCAAGGACTTGTGGTTCATTATCAAGATTGCTTATGTACTATGGATGAGATGTTGCTCCACTGGATAATAATGTTGTAACTGTGGCCACTAATAAGAAAACACGGACCCCACTTTAGGTACAAAGGTACAATGATTTAGTTACACCTGTGCAGGCAGACTGCTGCCCCAAAGGGCAAACGGCCCCAAAGTGCAGTACAGGCTGATTTTTATACCCTTTTTGTGCTGATGTGGCAAAGCAAGCATGTACAAAAGTGGAACGTGGCTGGTTAGAGGGCGGGGTTACAGTCAGGTGGTTGGCTCAGGGGGTTACATCCTGGAGGTCAGCTTGGGGTGGGGCTACAGTCAGGGGGCTGACACAGGGGGTTGCATCATAGTGGTTGGCATGAGAACTAACTTGGCTTGGGAGACTCAGTAGCTTGGGAAACTCTGCTTGAGTAAAGTTTTTACCATTGTTTTAACCATGGCTAGGAAGTCAAGGGAACTCGGAGAACTTCCTTGTCAGAAACCTATTCTCAGAATTAACCCAATGGGTGGGGGTGGGGGTGTTGGAGACGTGTGGGAACCAAGACTGAGACAGATTCAGGTCTTTTGGCGGACTGTTGCCTTATAACAATAGGAACAAGGGATAAAAACTGAAGAGACACCAGGTATAATAGCTTCACTGAATTAAGGTAGTTCTTCCTCACCCAGCTGTGTTCAAACATGAGACACGTAGGATATAAACAAAATGTGCCTGGAAATTATGATAGCTCCATTACACTGTTGCTGCACCAGCTGTCCTATATCCTTTCTTACAGGTAAGTAAACTTAGTGCCTGGTAAAGTTTATTTTTTCTTCTGAGTCCACCTGTTAATCTGAACCTAACACCATTGCTACTGGTGGAGTGGCACGGGGAAACATGTATATATTGAAAAATCTATTTACATACACTAAACTAAAAGCCTGAGGAGGGCAGAAAAATCAAATATTAAAAGAAATCTAAAGAGGAAAATAAGTTCTTAATGAATATAAGCAGCTCTAAAAAACCTCTGGGACCACATTATATGCCAGCAAAATAAAAATATTACACTTAATATTACACAAAACATACCTGCTAAAATTATTCAACAAAATACAGTAACTCTTTATCCCATGATTAACAAAGCTTTATTCACCAGCTCAAATTTATATTTTGTAGAGACTCTGTCCTATAACAATAACATCATAGTTGATTTAGTTTAAAAACAAGCTACACTCTCTACCAAATACATTAAATATATTTCAGATGCTGATTAGTTTACACATCACCTTTGAAGAAATTATTTTAGTGAAACCAAATATCACAATAATATGGCCAGAAGGAGATTTATTATTTATTTTTTTATTATTTATTATTTATTATTTTTAAAGTTATTATAATTTGCATATCAGACATTAACTATACAAGGAAAATAAAAATGTGTTTTAGGTGTTCGCAGCCGCCACTGTCTAATGCCAGTGCCGCCTCTAGCTTGCAGAGCTCCAGCTAAAGAAGAAAGGGCTAAATAAGGACGTCTTTATAGCATAGCTCTTACAAAGCAAAATGCCCACAAATCCACCTGTGGTAAAGCACTCAGGAAGCAACAGGCTACAAAAACCGCTTGCAAGAATGCGCCCTCTACTGGAGGAGTGAAGAAACCTCATTGCCACAGGCCTGGTACTGTGGCACTCCGTGAAATAAGACATTATCAGAAGTCCACTGAACTTCCGATTTGCAAACTTCCTTGCCAGCGTTTGGTGCGAGAAATTGCTCAGGACTTTAAGACAGATCTGCACTACCAGAGTGCAGCTATTGGTGCTTTGCAGGAGGCAAATGAGGCCTATCTAGTTGGCCTTTTTGAAGACAACAACCTGTGTGCTTTCCATGCCAAACGTGTAACAATTATGCCAAAAGACATCTAGCTAGCATGCAGCATACATGGAGAACATGCTTAAGAGTCCACTATGATGGGAAAACATTTCATTCTCAAAAAAAAAAAAAAATTCTCTTGCTCCTATTATTGGTAGTTCTGAACGTGAGATTTTTTCCCCCACCATGGGGTCAAAAGATACTTAAGTATATGATTGTGAATGGACAAAAATCAGGTATTGGCAGTTTTTTCATTTTCATTTGTGTGTGTATTTTTAATATAAAATGTGGGGATGTGCAGCATTAATGCAAATCAAAATGTTTCAGTGAACAAGTTTCAGCAGTTCAACTTTATAAGAATTATAAATAAACCTGTTAAATTTTTCTGGACAATGCCAGCATTTGGATATTTTTTAAAACAAGTAAATTTCTTATTGATGGCAACTAAATGGTGTTTGTAGCATTTTTATCATGCAGTAAATTCCAACCATTCACTATACTTTTCTAACTGAGTTGTCCTACATGCAAGTACACGTTTTTAATGTTGTTGGTCTTCTGTGCTGTTCCTGTAAGTTTGCTATTAAAATACATTAAACTGTAACAAAAAAAAATGTGTTTTAGTGGCGGCACCCCTAGCTCAGTGGGTAGGGTGCTGGCTACATACATGGAGGCTGGCAGGTTCAAACCCAGCCTGGGCCAGTAAAACAACAATGACAACTGCAATAACAACAATAACAAAAATAGCCAGGCGTTGTGGCAGGCACCTGTAGTCCCAGCTACTAGGGAGGCTGAGGCAGGAGAATCGCCTAAGCCCAAGAGTTTGAGGTTGCTGTGAGCTGTGACGCCACAGCACTCTACCCAGGGTGACAGCTTCAGACTCTATCTCAAAAAAAAAAAAAAAAAAGGTTTTAGGAAATGTGCCCTGAAATAGAGCTTAGAAAGAACTAAGATAAAAAGGTCCTCTCTTCTGACATGTGTCAATAAGATTTTATGAGTGAAATTTTAATTTATGTGTCCTTTTCCTGTAAATGTGCTCAGAAATAAAGGAGAGAAAATAATTGAGAAAGAAATGGCATTGAAAGTACAAAAAGGTGGCTCGGCGCCTGTGGCTCAGCAGGCTAAGGTGCCAGCCATGTACACCTGAGCTGGCGAGTTCGAATCCAGCCCGGGCCCGTGAAACAACAATGACAGCTGCAACCAAAAAATGGCTGGGCGTTGTGGCGGGTGCCTGCAGTCCCAGCTACTTGGGAAGTGGAGGCAGGAGACTCGCTTGAGCCCAGGAATTGGGGTTGCTGTGAGCTGTGATGCCACGGCACTCTATCCAGGGTGACAGCTTGAGGCTCTATCTCAAAAAAAAAAAAAAAGAAAGTACAAAAGGGTAATAAGGTAAAATGGAGGGATGACAATATCAATAGTGATTCTAGTACGCTATAACTTGATTTTCGAAATCTGTCTTAATGTAAAATTTAAAATATGATTAAGGCTCCAAGCACAAAAATGAAGTGATAGGTCTGTAAGGGCCCTGAAAATGGAATTATTATTGAAACCACAGACCATGAAAGTAGACCAGGACCCACATGCTAAACATAAATAGGATGGCTACCTGCTAAAATAGAAAATATAAATAGAAACCAGTGTTTCATTACATAATACCCCAAATATCTAGGATAAAGAAAAAAAATCACAACTTTTTTGAGAAAAGACAAAAGAGACCAAGACCAAGATAACTCTGATGTTGGGATTAACTGAGAAGAATTTTTAAAGAGACATTAACAATGCAATTATACACATTCTTGAAACAAATGAAAAAAGTAAAAACAAAACAAAACAAAACAAAAAACTCAAAAAATAAGGTACTTAAAAAGGTACTGAGGCTTGGCACCTGTAGCACAGCGGTTATGGCGCCAGCCTCATACATCGAGGGTGGTGGGTTTGAACCCACCCCAGGCCAACTAAAACAACTACCAAAAAAAAATAGCTAGGTGTTGTGGTGGATGCCTATAGTCCCAGCTACTTGGGAGGCTGAGGCAAGAGAATCGCTTGGGCCGAAGAGTTTGAGGTTGCTGTGAGCTGTAACGCCATGGCACTCTACCAAGAGTGACATAGTAAGACTCTGTCTCAAGAAAAAAAAAAAAAAAATAGGGGCACTGAGCACAGTGGTTACGGCACCAGCTACTGAGGCTGGCGGTTCGAACCTGGCCCAGGCCAGAACCTGGCCCAGGCCATCTAAACAACGACAACTGCAATAAAAAATATCTGGTGTTGTGGCAGGCGCCTGTAGTCCCAGCTACTTGGGTGGCTGAGGCAAGAGAATTGCTTGAGCCCAGGAGATTGAGGTTGCTATGAACTGTGACGTCTTGGCACTCTAACAAGGGTGATATAATGAGACTCTGTCTCAAAAAAAAAAGAGAAAGAAGGTTCTGGAGCAAGATGGCAGCTGAGTAACAGCTTCCTTGCAACTGGGCATGGTGAGACTGGGGAGAGAAGACTTCAGGCATCTCTGGCTGGTGGGATCTGCCCAGAAACATCCCTGTGGGGACACAGGGAGACAATGTGAGATGTCTGGACCCCATGAGGAAGGCAAAAGCAGCGGAGAACTGGCAAGTGGTTGCATATGTTTGCTGGGTCTAATCCTGCCGGCAGCCACAAGTACAGCAACAGTGAGATTGCAAACTGAAAAGGCCTTACCTATAAGCTGTTTGGACTTGGCACTCAGTTGAACTACCTTGGGAGAACTTGGGCAAAAGTACAGAGGTCTTTGAGTGTTGTCTGGGGCCCCCGATTGAGCCACCGAGCCAGACGGACCTACCAGTGTTTGGTTGTGGGCCATGTGGAGCCACTGTGGGAGAACTGCCTCGGCAAGCTCCACCCTCAGGGTCACAGAACAAGCATTGGGCGGAGTGAGTAATCTAAGACTAAGCAGCCTAAAGGTGGGGACTGAGACACCTTGCAGCCTTAGCCCTCAGGGGCAAAGAGTGAAACTGGTTTTGGCACACTGGGTAAGTGGATAGCCACTTAAGGAGTGATCCCAGGGACAAGTGCTTTCCTGGGAAAGCGTCTGCTTAGCCCAGGCTAGCAATTTAAAGAGCCTTCTAAGCAGGCTGAGGAGGATTTAGGCTCTCCACCCTGTGGGGTTTGAGAAATCATTAGAGTCCTCCAGTCTCCATTTCGTACAGCTGTATCAGTATTGTGATTAACATATCATACCCCAGAAGATCACCTGTTGCTCAAACAATATTTAGCAAGATATATATACTGCTTAGTTTTTGGTTTTGTTTTGTTTTTTTTTTTAATTTCAACATTTTCCCTCTAGATTTTTCTTTTCTTTATTTCTTCATTTTTCTAGTTTAAATATAATCTTCCATTTTTGCCTTTCTCAACAATCAGAACTTCATTTTTGCTAGTGTTTCTACCCCTGTTATTTGGTATTCCCCCAATTTTATCCCGTAAAGTTTTTGGTTTGCATGTTTTGGTTTGATTTATTGCATTTTTGTCTTTCCTCTCTACTTGGTGGAGGTGGGGTACTGTGTCCAAACAAGCTGGCAAAGAGCTGCTGACCTAACCACCCAACCTGGCACCCTCAGATGTTGGGGGTTCTTAAGGATGGGTCAAAGTACCCTACCGTACACCTATATTGCTCC
>CAUYRH010025100.1:0-12275 GCA_963574655.1 Perodicticus potto | reverse complement strand
ACAGGAAAGGGGACTTCCCAAGTTGGGGTCAGGGAGGGTGAATTAGAGGGGGGAGTTTTGATCATGACTAGATCTCCAGGAGTGAAAAGTTCCTGTTTTAGTTAGTATGTCCCTCCCCAAACGGGGAACAGGACTTTCAGGGATGATTAGGGAGGCATGAGAGAACAGCAAGTCTTCCCAATTGCAGCTTAGAGGCTGGGAGAAAAATTTGGTAACCAGCTGTCCAGACACCCCCTGTATATTTATGGATTGGGGAGATAAAAGACCAGGATTAGAGAGAAGTACAGAAAAAGTTGCTCCAGTGTCCAAAATAAATTTTCTCTCCTGGCGCTCCGCTATAAGGCAAACCTGGGGCTCTTGAGGGGTGATGACACAAGCTGGAGCCATGAGAATTTGCCCCAGGCACTCTCAATCCAGTTTGGGCTCCGATGGGGTCCCTGTTCCAGGAGGCCTTCGCCTCTGGGGACAGGCCACCCTCCAGTGGTCACAAATTGGGACATTTTTATTTTTACTTTATTCTTGTCTTTTAAACATTTTATGGTCTCATTTATCAGATGGAAATTTTAAGATCTTGATTCAGGAAACCTCTATTTCCATCAGGCTTTATAATTTTTCTGTCTTATTTAGGAAGACTTTCTGCTGGGTCTAAAGCTGTTTTGAATATGCTCAGGTGCGCTGCCGGTGCCATTTTTACATCTGACTTTTGCTGGTCTGTTTTTTTCTTTTTCTTTTTTTTTCTTTAACAGAAATTGACCTGTGTTTTCTTGGGTCAAATTTGTTTTTTGTTTGTTTGTGTTTGAGACGGAGTCTCACTCAGTCACCTTGGGTAGAGTGCCGTGGCATCACAGCTCACAGCAACCTCAAACTCTTGGGCTTAAGCGATTCTCTTGCCTCAGCGTCCCAAGTAGCTGGGACTACAGGCGCCTGCTACAACACCCAGCTATTTCTTTTAGAGACAAGGTCTTGCTATGGCTCAGGCTAGTCTTTGAACTCCTGAGCCAAGGCAACTCCCCTGCCTTGGCCTCCCAGAGTGCTAGGATTGTAGGCATGAGCCACTGCGCCCCAGGTCAAATTTGTTTTATAAAATAAATCTTATTATCCATACGAGGAAGATTACTGCAGAATGGTTATACTTACTAGAATCATCAAAACACTTCTCGCTTCTGGGAGTTCTCATAATTTAGGAGACAAGTTTGTATGGTGCTTAAGAGTCTAGGTTTTGATTAGGACCATTAGGCTTTAGAATCAAATACCCTTGGCTTTAAGCAAATTTCAGTACAGTGAAATTAAGTTTTCTGTTGTACAGTTCTTTGAGTTTTAACACGCAAGTTGGTAGATTCTTATCATCACCACCACCATATCATCACCACAGAACAGTTTCATCACTTCATCCTTTGTGCTACCGCTTTGTTATCATGCCCTCTCCCTTCCCATACCCTTGACAACCACAGATCCATTTTTCATCAGTAAGGTGTCTTTTTGTTTTTTTATTTCTTTGAGAGAGCGTCTCACTTTGTCACCCTTGGTAGAGTGCTATCGCATCATAGCTCATAGCAATCTCAAACTCCTGGGATTAAGCAATTCTCTTGCCTCAACCTCCTGAGTAGCTGGGACTACAGGCATTCATAATGCCCGACCACAATGCTCGACTATTTTTAGAGATGAGGTCTCACTCTGGCTCAGGCTGGTCTCGAACCTGTAAGCTCAGGCAATCCACCTGCCTCAGTCTCCCAAGTGCTGGGATTACAGGTGTGAGCTACTGAACTCAGGCCAGTAAGGTGTCTTTTTATTTATGTATTTATTTTTGGTAGAGACAGAGTCTCACTTTACTGCCCTCAGTAGAGTGCCACGGCGTCACACAGCTCACAGCAACCTCCATCTCCTGGGCTTAGGTGATTCTCTTGCCTCAGCCTCCTGAGTAGCTGGGACTACAGACGCCTGCCACAACACCCGGCTATATTTTTGGTTGCAGTTTGGCCAGGGCCGGGTTCGAACCTGCCACCCTTGGTATATGGGGCTGGCACCCTACCCACTGAGCCACAGGTGCCTCCCTAAGGTGTCTTTTTAAATGACTGTCTGTTCATATCACGCCTGTCCTTAAAACCCTTTTTTGACATCTCACTGTAGTGAGCAGTGGCCTTTTCCTGTAGCCTCTCCTTTCAGCACTCTCTCTTTGCTGCCCATGCACTGTCACTCTTGAGACCTCGCAACACTGAACATCTCCTTGCTGCTTTAATACACAATTTTCTGTTCTGATTTTAGGCGTTCTCATATACTATTCACTCTGTTGAAAACCCTTTAATTCCTTCATCCAACTTCTCATCCCTTTCCTGGGCTCATTTGGAGCTTAGCTTGAATGGCTTTTCCTCTCCAAAGGCTTCCCTATTCATACTAGGCTGATTGTTGCTTTTAAGTGCTTTCCCCATCAGAGCACTTATTCCACGTCACTGCGGTTACATCATTCTACCTTGTTTCCTTGCAGAGGGTAAGCTCGAGAGGCAGGGGCTATGCCCATCCTTGATTTGCCCCTGAATCTCACACCATCAGCACCTAGCAGGAACTTGATAAATTATTTTTGAATAAATTAATACATGCATTTTTGCCCATTTTATTTTATTAAATCATAACTATGTACATTGATGCTTGTGTGGGGTTCAGTGTACTGATTTGATATACAATGAGAAAGGCTTACACTGAACAGATTAACACATTCATCACAATTATACTCTTTTCTTAATAGTTTTGAAATGCACATTAGGTGAGATCTCCCCAAGTGCCCTACCTCCTCCCGCCTCCCCCCTTCCTTCCCCTCTCTCTCTTCTTCCCTTCTACTTTCTGGACTATAGTTATGTTTTACCATTTCTATGAATGTGTAGGTGATTTTATATTGATTTCATAGTAGTACTGAGTACATTGGATACTTCCGCCCTCATTCTTGAGATACTTACTAAGAAGAATTATGTTCTAGCTCCATCCAGGTAAACATAAAAGATGTGAAGTCTCCATCTTTTTATGGCTGCATAGTATTCCATGGTGTACATATACCACAATTTGTTATTTCATTCATGGGTCAATGGGCACTTGGGCTGTTTCCATGTCTTGCCAATTATGAATTGGGCTACAATAAACATTCTGGTGCAAATGTCTTTATTGTAAAATGATTTTTGATCATCTGGGTATATTCCAAATAGAGGAATTGTAGAATTGAATGGTAGGTCTACTTTTAGTTCCTTGAGTATTCTACAAATTTCTGCCCCAAAACGTCATGTTAGCTTTCATTCCCACCAGCAGTGTAGAAGTCTTCCCTTCTCCCCACATCCAGGCCATAATGAAAGCATTTTGCATGTACTTCAGTCTACTTCTTCATCTGCATGTTTTAATGGTTTTGGTTGGAGAGTGAACGTAGAAGAATGAAATTCATTTCTGGTGGTAGAATCATCTTACCCGGACTTGGTCATCAAAGTAGAAGAAGAGACTCTTGGAGAAGGAAACAGAAACAAACTGCAGAAAACTCAGAGAGACCAAGAGAAGGAGAGAGTTATCCAGGCGTTGTGTGCCTTCTTAAACTCAGGAGGAGTGATGAAAATGACCCAGGAGGATGAGTGTCTGTCTTTGACAGAGCTTGTTCAGTCTTCATATTTGCAGGCTTTCTTTGAGACCAAGCAACGAGGGAGGAATGCTTACATCTTCCTTAAGTCTTGGGACAGTGACTGAAGACAGTTCTGTCAAGCCCTGCATTTGCAGCCTGAGTCCCTCCCTGTAAGGTAGATCTGGCATCTCTGTGCTTGCCATGGATTCAAGAGAGGCATTCTGTTTCCTGAAGAGGAATGCAAAAATGTTGGGGAAAGAATCTTCTGGAGAAATTCTCAACAACTGAGATCCTGCTGACTTAGTTTTCCAAAAAGATCATCTTGAACATCCTGAAATTCTGCCTTTTTCTGAGTCTCAATCTGTAGAGTTTAAATACTTCACTATAAAACACACCTCAGAGTACTTGGGAGGCTGAGGCAAAAGAATCGGCTAAGCCCAAGAGCTGGAGGTTGCTGTGAGCTGTGATGCCACGACACTCTCCCGAGGGTGACGAAGTGAGATTGTCTAAAAAAACAAAATAAAACAAAAAATACCCCTCAGAATATGTAAAACAAAAACCGTAATTCCACAGTAAATCTCTGCTTTTGCTAACACTGCAGGAGACAATATTTTTATTAATGTGGATGATAAGAGAAAGTCCCGGGATGTGCAAAAGAAAATGTTAACCATTACTCTTCGGAAAAGATACTAGCAAGAGTAATTTCCAGGTGGCCTGTTGTCCCCTTTTGCTCTTCCCAACCGAGGGTGGAGCACAGCACCAAATCATAGATGTGTCTAAGGGAGAAGAGTTGTATGGTTATCTCTGTGCGATTAAAGTGGGGCCATTCTACTGTGCGGTGTTCTCAAACGATCCCAAATCTTGGATGGTGAATGACAAGCACATCTGCGGCCTGACAGCCAAGGAATGGGTGTGCATGGTGACAGATACAGACCCAGGTAAGAGGGAGCAAGCTCCTCCCTCCCTGTCCTCTCTGCCTGTTCAGCATTTCTACATCCTTCTTAATTCTCTGTAACTTTGAGCTCCTCACACCTGCTGAAAATTACTTTCTTCAATTCTTCATGCTTTCCATATAGGAGAAGGTTTTACTGAGTGAGAAAACATGAAAATCAGATATGTTGTGAATGGTGATTTCCCACAAAAGAAGTAAAGGAAAAACTGGAAATGGATTCCTTTACTACAATCCTCTACATGGAATTTTCTAGAGCCCCACAATAACAATGACCTTGTGCCTCACTTTAGCATGAGGTCAACTCTTGGAGTCGACAGCCAGTGTGGGTTGAGGTTTGTTTTGGTTGGGGTGAGTGCAGCTGCCTGTGCAGGAAGATAAAACACAGGATTAGAATTTTAAAAGAGAGTGCTTTACGTTTCACTACAACTCCAGGAACGACCTAGGCAACATGGAAGAGGAAGCATTATCCTGAATAGAAGAACACCATTCAAGATCCCCAAGAAGAGCTTTAAACGGTGGATCTTCGGGAACCTTGACATAGAGTCAAGGAAGGGTGAAGTGTCTGACTTTGTGGCCTGCATTCTACCCTATTCAGTGAAATTTAGGCACAGCTTTAGATAGCCTATTGCAGATGTGAGGGGTGAAATAAAAAACGGGCAAATATTCTTTCTGACAGAGTTAATTTCATAGCTGGCTGAGGCATTTACATCTCAGCTGAGTCTGTCCCACAAGCCTTCGCTTTACAGACCCTCATATTCTAAGAAAGGTCTGGAACATAAAGCAGATCTCCAACAGCGTTTGTTTCTAGGTACTCACTGCCAGTTTCTACTTTAAGAGAAAGGGAGATGATTCAATAGTTGGTTAAAAACAGATCTGTGATAGATCGCGTTATGCAAATTCAAGTATGTAAAGTGAAAATGCCACAAGCCTCTTGGGAATGAGTTTCAGGTCCCCTGAGAAATCATCTAGCTTAGAGGTTGCAAATCTGGCTGATTGTCAGAAATACTGCAGGAAATAGTTAAACATGCAGATGTCTATGTTCCCACCAAGAACTTACAGATATGTAATTTTCAGGGATGAGGCCTGGGCACGTGCATTTGAGCAGGCTTCTCAAATTACTGGGTTGAAAATCACTCATCAAGCACAAGTGTAGGCGAGGCAGGGTGCGCTGTGGAGTAGTTGACCGCTTATGGTCAACTTTTCAGAGACGCAGGAATTACATCTGTAAAAAGAAATAAGAATTGAAGATGATGGACAATATTTGGTAACCCTGCCTCCTCAATACCCCAGTATTTTTTTTAGCAAGGTTTTGTCCAGGAGTGCCTACTTAGCAAAGGAAACCGAGATTTCTGGAGAAGGAAAGTGGCAAGTTTAACTTCACACATTGAACATATTAAATGTGAGATCTGACAGAACGTTATATACAAATGTTCGATGTGTGTCTAAGTATTTATCAAGGCCCTGATAATTACTATATATGGTCTGCCTTTGGCCTGTTTCAACCAAAAACTGTAGTTTTCTTACTTATCTGAGATCTTTGTAGCTTATCAAAAGATTTTTTTTTTTTTTGGTAGAGACAGAGTCTCACTCTATCCCCTGGCGTCACACAGCTCACAGCAACTTCCAACTCCTGGGCTTAGGCGATTCTCTTGCCTCAGCCTCCCGAGTAGCTGGGACTACAGGCGTCTGCCACAACGCCCTGCTATTGTTTTGTTTTGCAGTTCGGCCCGGGCGGGGTTTGAATCCGCCACCCTCGGTATTTGGGGCCGGCACCCTACTCACTGAGCCACAGGTGCCGCGCTCAAAAGATGTTTTTAACATTCCACAGTAAGAATCTGAGATACAAGAGTAATTGAATACATACATGGTTTTCTTTTTCTTTCTTTCTTTTTTTTTTTGTTTGCAGTTTTGGGCCGGGGCGGGGTTTGGCCCGCCAACTCCGGTGTATGGGGGCCGGGGGCCCTACTCCTTTGAGCCTCAGGCACCGCCCGGGGTTTTCTTTTTCTAAGGTCCATAAATTCCATAGATACACTCTACTGTCCATGAAATACATAGAAGGGCAACTGATTCAGTTCATGAGATTTGTAGGGTGTGGGTTAAAGAGAGGTGCACCAGAAGGAACTTTTCCTAAATTGGACAACTATTCGTGGGGGGACATTATGCTCCCTTTTATTTTTTGGGGGGGAGAAATGACAAGCTTTTATCTACTTTACGTGGTCATGACACATGTCAACACGGTTTTCAAAGCATCACAGCCTTCAAAGAGGTTTTGTCTCCCTTCCTTCTTCTCAAGCTGTAATGAAACTCCTGCTGACAGAGTGGAAGGGGAATAAGACAGGAGGGGAAAAGTGGGGAAATAAACAGCTCCTGAGCTGCCCTCAGAACAGAGACCCATGACCTTTCCAGGAGGATACAGCAGAGCATTTGGGGTCCACATCCTTTCCTCCCCCTCGAACTCACCACTCCGTTTCCCGCCCACACCGCTCAAATCGGTCAGGTGTTTCCCTCCATCCAACACCTGCCACCTTCACCCGAAGGCTCAGGCTCTAGCAGACCAACTTGAATCCCAACCCTGACCTCCACGTCATTCTCTGCAGGGACTGACCAGCGGATCCACGTGTGTCTGAGAGTCATGAAAAGCTCAGCAGGCAGATAGGGACGACTCATTCATAACCCTTATCCCATTCAACAAAGACGTTTTTTCCTATTCTAAGTGTGCTGCGGGTTCAAGTCTGAAATCTCCCGGGTCCACGTTGTTCCCGGGGCAGAGGCTCCGTTCATGCCGTAGTGCCTGCCCGAGCAGCTCCGGATCATTCGCGCACAAAGGAAACCGCGCTGGTAGCGACTCCAAATGGGGCAGCAGAGGCCGCAGCGAATCCCCGCAGGCTGATGACCACGTAGCGGCATCCTTTGGTGACGACCTTCCGACATTCTTGCCGGACTTCATCTGCCGGTACCTCCTCTTGGGCTTGTCGCCCGCGCCGGCTCCTCCTGCGGCTCGGATCGCTCCGGCAGGGCGGCGAGGTGCCCTCTCCGCGCGCTCCGGGGCCCGGGGCTCAGCCCGCCCTCCGCCGCCCCCGCCGCCTGGTCCCCGCACTCCAGGTGCTCCAGGATGGCCGCCGCCTCCTGGTCCCCCGCGGTCCGTCGGCGCCCTCGGGCCGTTCGCCGCCTTGCTTCGGAGCCGCGCTCCCACCGTCGGGATGTTGGGGCCCCTCCGGCGAAGGTCCGAGCGCGGAAACGCCAACCTTTGCTCTCTGCCCGCTCCCCCGCCGGGGCCGCCAGCCCCAGCCCACACCGGGCGGGGGACCTATGCTCCCTTTGAAATGTAAGATGTGATTCATACACAATAATGCGAACACCTTTTAAAAATCTTTTCTATTTTTCCACACCTAGTGCCATCGGATCATTTGAGACATACTCCCAAATCCCTCTGGCAGGAGCTGGTCTCAGAGCATGAAGGACTGGAGGAGATAATCCACAGGCAGTTGCGGCCTTTCTCCCAGGGAATTTTGATCTTCTCTGGAAGCTGGGCTGTCGACCTGAACTTGCAAGAGAAGCAAGAAGTAAGTCATTTGTGATGCTCTGCTGATAGCACAGAACAGCACCCCCATCCTCTACACCATTCTCTGGGAGCAGGAGGCAGGGGGGCAGGATTACTGCACATTCGCGGCCTTTACTTGGAAGCAGAAACTGGTGAACGTGTGGAGCCACACTGGGAAGCTGTGCATCATGGCCAAGGTCCTCCGCCTGAGTGCTGAGAGCATTGCAGAGAGCTTGGGGGGTGCGGTCTGTCCGATCATTTACCCCAGGTCCTACACCCTTGTGGACACCCGGCAAGCGGAAGCCTTGCCGCAGGCCCTGGTGATTGTCCTCCTCAGCTTCAGGTCTGAGTGACCAGCTTGGCTGTGAGGTTTTAAATCTGCTCACAGCCCAACAGTATGAGCTATTTTCCAAAAGCCTGCCCAAGGACAGAGAATTGTTTGTCCATGGCTTGCCGGGCTCAGGGAAGACAACCATGACCGCGAAGATCATGGAGTAAATCAGGATTGTGTTTCACTGTGGGGCGGACGAAATTCTCTACATTTGTGAGACGCAGACTCTGAGGAGCTTTATCAGGTAAGCAGTGGACCTTATGTCTCTAGGCATTATTTAATTTGGGTTTAGTTTTCTCTGCTAAGTCACCTTGTTTCTTGAGATTTCAGTGGTAAAGTGATCTATGATAACAGACTGTTCAGGGAGCATGATAGAGTCATTTTCTTCCTTTCTTTTACTTAGAGAAAACTGAGTGTGTCATTTTAAGTTTTACAGTAACAAAATCATCTCAGAGGCAGTGACCTGGAAAACTTTCATGAAAAATGACTTTAAATGGCTGTGTATGGTGGCTCCTGCCTATAATCCCAGCACTTTAGAAGGCTAAGGGGGTGGACTGCTTGAGCTCAGGAGTTTGAGACCAGCTTGAGCAAGAATAAGACCCCGTCTCTACTAAAAGAAAAACAAGCCGAGTGCGGTGGCAGGTGCTTGTAATCCCAGCTACACATGAGGCTGAGGCAGGAGGATCATTTGAGTGAGTAAGACTCTGTCTCAAAAAAAAAAAAAAAAAAAAAAAAAAAAAAGGAAGTAAGAAAGAAAAAGACTTTAAATATATTCTGCATTCAAAATATCATCATTGATGAAGATCAGAATTTCTTCACTGAAGATAGGGACTGGTATGTGAAGGAGAAAACCATTACTCAAGAGGGCAAAGGCTTGCCCAAGAATTCTCTGGATCTGTCTGGTCTACTTCCAGACCAGCTACTTGGATTGAAATGGTGTCCCCCATCCCTCAGACCAGAATTCAAAAGAAGACCTCACTAAAGTGGTCTGCAATGAAGAAATTACTCACAAAAGAAAGGCAAGTAATTAGAAATAATCCTCCACTTAACATTCCTCTTAAGTCCCTGGGGATGCTTCTTCAAGATGATGGGCTCAGGGTATTCAGGGATGCTTAAAAATTGAGACAGACTTGACTTTGCAGAAAATAGTGACCTACATGGTAGACACCTGCAAGGTCTTCTTTGATATAGGTTGTTCTGAGATGCTGCTGAGCGTGTCAGCACCACCAGAGAAGTGGAGCATTATAAGTTTGAGCTCCTGTGAGCAATGAGGAAGGTAAGGGTCGTGCAGCTCAGGGATGTATAAGTCATGTTTGGTGAACACACCGTATTGGACAGTGTCTGGAGATTCTCAGGCCTGAAAAGGAACATTCATAATACTTGGTATCTATCCAGGAACACCTGAGTCAGCTATCTCACACAAGATTCTGCTCTGTCTGGCTTCTAGGGTGAAACAGCACCTGCGTATTCTGTGGAGTGGTGACCATTAGGAAGAACTGCAACAAAAATGAGATGAGGCAACTGCTATGTCAATGTCTGTGGGTGAATGTTAGTCTGGAATTGGCAGAAACTGGTTTTAAAAAAATTTCACATTAATACGAGGATACATGGGCGGTGCCTGTGGCTCAAAGGAGTAGGGCACCAGCCCTATATACCAGAGGTGGTTGGTTCAAACCTGGCCCCAGCAAAAAAAAAAAAAAAAAAGAAAGAAAGAAAGAAAAGAAAAAGAAAATATGAGGATACAAACAATGAGGGTGCAATGTTTGCATTTGGTAGGTAAGGGCCCTGTCGTAGCTGTGCCTGGCACCCAGAAGGTGTGCCATATACCCTTACTTTGTGCCCATTAGGTGGGGACACTCTTGAAACTGCTTTTTATTAATATGTTTTCGTGTCAGCTGAGATCTGGGCACAGAATTGGGAACTCCTTCCTTCTTGCTTTCTTTACAGGGGTTCCTCCCTCAACTCTTGCCAGCAGCTGTGATTGCAATCACAGCTAACAGTGTATATCAGCCCTAAGGGGAAGGGAACTAGGAAAGATATAGTTTTCTAAAATCAGTGACTTTATTTTTGGTTTTTGCAGTATTTGCATTTTTATTAATCTGTCATTATGACATCTGAATCTTTTTGAGATTTTACAGAGATGACTTTACAGGGCTAAAACTGGAAGATTGATGGACAGGAAAGAGACCAGGGCAACAATAAGTATTTCACCCCCTAATCAAACCAGTTCAGATCAATTTGACAAATGCATCAGAAGATAATGTTTTTTTTTTTTTTGAGACAGAGCCTCAAGCTGTCACCCTGGATAGAGTGCCATGGCATTACAGCTCACGGCAACCTCCAATTCCTGGACACAAGCGAGTCTCTTGCCTCCGCCTGCCAAGTAGCTGGGACTACAGGCACCCACCACAACGCCCGGCTATTTTTTGGTTGCAGCCATCATTGTTGTTTGGCGGACCCGGGCTGGATTTGAACTGCCAGCTCAGGTGTACGCGGCTGGTGCCTTAGCCCATTGAGCCACAGGCGTTGAGCCGAAGATCATGTTTTAATTAAGGATATTTTTAGTTTCTCTCTTTTCCCAAAACAGACCACCTGAAATCAAGCTTTAAAAAAACTGGGCTCAAGTGGCTCCTGTGGCTCATCGGGTAGGGCGCCCCGAACTGCAAAAACAGAAGGGCATTGTGGCGGGTGCCTGTAGTCCCAGCTACTGGGGAGGCTGAGGCAAGAGAATCACCTAAGCCCAAGGGTTGGAGTTTGCTGTGAGCTGTGTGACGGCACGGCACCCTACAGAGGGTGATAAAGTGAGACTCTGTCTCTACAAAAAAAAAAAAACCCACAAAAAATCAAACAGAAAAAAAACCCCCCCAAAAACTGGGGCTTTCATTGTTAATAAAGATCTAGGTATTTTCTGTATTAATAAGAATTACCATTATATAATGAGGCCTAAATTTATCATTTACAGCAAATCAATGTGTTCAGTGTTGAAAAGTATGAAATCCTTTTCAAAAGAATTCATTTGTAGTACACTTGTAATATACTTGATTTCAAAAGAAAACAATTTTTCTAATAAAAATGGTCTTGGCTCGGCTCCTGTGGCTCAACGGGGTAAGGCGTCAGCCACGTACACCTGAGCTGGCGGGTTCGAATCCAGCCCCGCGCGCTGCAACCAAAAAATGGCCGGGCGTTGTGGCGGGCGCCTGTAGTCCCAGCGACTTGGGAGGCGGAAGCAAGAGACTGGCTTGAGCCCAGGAATTGGAGGTTGCTGTGAGCTGTGATGCCACCGCACTCTGCCCAGGTGACAGCTTGAGGCTCTGTCTCAAAAAAAAAAAAATAAATAAATAAATAAAAAATAAAAATGGTCTTGCTGAAACCATTATAATTTAATTGTGTTTTTAAAAAAGTAAACAAGGGCGGCGCCTGTGGCCCAGTGCTTAGGGGGCCGCCCCCATATACTGAGGGTGTCCGTGGCAGCGGCCAAACTGTAACAAAAAAATAGCCGGCGTTGTGGGGGGCGCCTGTAGCTTCAGCTACTAGGGAGACTGAGGCAAGAGAATCGCCTTGACCCAGGAGTTGGATGTTGCTGTGAGCTGTGTGAGGCCACGGCCCTCTACGGAGGGCAATAAAGTGAGACTCTGTCTCTACAAAAAAAAGAAAAAAGTAAACAAAAATAATCTGTACCAGATATCCAAGTTAACTGGCTTCCCTTAACAATTTCTACCAACGGTGCATCTTAGTAGGGTACTGGTGAAACTTATTAAATGTAGAGTATCAATGTCTTTATATAGTGATTAAGAAAATGCTATGAGGGCTATCTCTCACAGTACGATCAAAATGTTTCTGATTGTATATAAAGCACATTCTG
>CAUYRH010025099.1:0-40243 GCA_963574655.1 Perodicticus potto | reverse complement strand
GGAGAGGAACGGAGAGAGCTTCTCTCTCCCCACTTGAAATCTCTCCCTCTACCAGGAGCTTTGGTGTTTTCTGTATTCTTTTCTGTAAATCAATTCTGTCTTACCACGGAGGGGTGGGGGGTGGAAATAATGTAATGAAGAATAATAAAATACATGTATTTAAAAAATAATAATAATAATAGTTGGGTTTAAAAGTTATAATGATGTTTGTAACTTAGAGTTTCAATGAAGGAATAAATCCAAAGCCAACGAAATTCATTACCGTGTCATCTAGCTGGTGCTAGGGGCTGGGGATGGGGAATACGAGTCTCAGTTCTTAGCACACTCGTGCGATCCACCCATTCTCACTCATCACCCACATCAAGGAAACAACTTGTGACAGAAGTTTGGTTCTGTTTGGAAGAGGCGTTATCTTTCTCATCAGGGCTTTTTTCATCCTGGAAACCCGATTTAACACAAGGTCAGTGCTCAGACAACCATTGATGGCCTCTCTCCTCTTTTCCTCCCTTTTTCCTATTCAGCTTATATTTGAGTTTGGTGCCTCTGGACCAAACCAAATAAGTTTTACTTCCAGGGAGGTCTTCACCAACCAAGAACAATACCAAGTGATGACATAATCCCCTTTGAAAACTCTTTATCCCTTTCCAACCAATGGAATTCTGTCCCCCTGATGTTTTCCAGCCCTCTGTGGGTGTGAATGAGACGGTATCCATGTGAAAGTATGCTTGGATTGCACACACTGTTATTTATTCATCCAGCAAAAATTTAGAGGCTGAGGTTTACAATTAGCTATTTGATCTTAATCAGTGTTGTCTTTGGCCTCTGGTACACCGTGTCTTTCGGATACCACTTTTCCGGGGGTTAGATAGCCTATTTAATTAGACAGCTAAAACTGCTTGTATCTAAGAGACAGGTCAGCTTTGAAAATTTTTCAGAAAGTCCTGAAACTTTTATTTTATTTCTTGTTCAAAATCAACCTGCTATGTCCTCATTTAATAAAGGAGGTAGATAACCTATATAAGTGTTAGAAAGTTAAGCTATCCTCTATCTGCTGAGTTTGCCTGGGCATAATGGTCTTCCTGGAACTTCTCCTAATCTTAGAAAGTTTCTGAGCCAGCTCTTAGGGTTGGGTAATTACTGAGGAAAATTTCCCCCAGCCGTATTCATAGTCCATCTTTCAAAATATAAGAAACGTTTGCTGTAAAACTGGTGCACCCTGGGCAGTTCTGTTCTGTTTAGTCTTGGGGGTGAACAGAGCAGCCTTGCAGGAAAATCCTGAGTTGCTGAGCACATGAGTCCCAGGCGACCCCACCAGCACCTGGATACAAGAAGCACTTAGCAATTCTCATCATCACCATCTCTGCTACCAAAAGCCTTACTAGAGGAAGTTGTAGCCCAGAACCATGTAACATGGGCCATTCTTCTTTATACTAGAAATGGGCTGAAATTAGGATTTTTTATGGCTTTATCATAAAATACAGAGGGTGTAAAAAAATGTACCCACATTTTAAGGAAAAACACTCTACTAAATTTTTAATACTCAGTATATACTGATAATGTTTGTTATCTTGTATATTATCTCTTGCATCTCATATAATTGCAGAGGTGAAATGTGACTTGAGTATTACAATTTGAACACAGTTTTTGCTTTTCTTAAAATGTGCATACATTTTGGGGGTAGCCTCTGTATATACTATATGGCCCTTCCTCACTTCCCCAGTTTCTGGTACCTAATAGACCCTCAAAATGTTTGGTAGGATGGATCTATAAAGCAGAGATGATCAAAATACCAAGGACATGGCAATGTTGAGACAATTAAATGGACAATGTCACAAACAGCACAGAGCCTGGCTTATATGAAGAAAAAGGTAGAATAACAATTAATGTTGTCTTTAGTATAACTGTGGATACCAACAGGAATGCCTTGTGTTTTGCAAAGAAGCTTTCATCTTTTGAAGCAGGAAGAGGAAAAGGCAGTGAACATCCCATAAGGCAGGATCCCTTAAGGAAAAGCAGGGGCTCTGTAGCCTGTGGGACTGGAGTCCATCTCAGGGCCCATGAAGACAGAGATGCTTATTTCCAGCATAGCAGCTGTCACTGTTCTTCTGTTCCTTGTACCCTCCTCCCTTTTCCCTCAGTGGGCAGACAACCCACCCCCATTCATCACCTCTTAACCTGGAACCAAAATAAAATCTGCCTCTTGTGTTAAGTCTTGCCTCGATGACTTCAGATGCCAAAGCAAAAGTCAAGAGGATTTTGGCAAGATCCAACAAAGCCTTAGCAAAGCAAGTGTGGGTGCAGCCCTTTACCCACTGAGGGGTGCTCCGCCCCAAGCTCTTGGAGGCTGATAAGCTGAGAATTATTTACGTGGCCTCACCTGTCTTCTTCTTTGCTGGGAATGCTGTCCATGCTAAAATAATTGCCAACTAGCAAAATGCGCAGTTTGCAGGATAATCACCGAGCATGAGACATAGTGATGCTTTGGTCAAGTGGCAACAAGGCCCCTGGAGGCTAGAAGTTAATTCCAGGGTGTCACTTGCTCTGTGTATGCACAAATACACAGGTTCACTCAATAAGGATGGAGCCAAATGAAAAGAAAACTTTCCCCCTGAGTTTAAAAACAAAAACAAAAAAACAAACATGTCCCTTAATAACTATGCAAGGGCAGCTTCTACTGTGACAGAAGTGTTCAGTGACAGCGTTTCTTTGGGGATCTACATCCAAATGGGGTGGTATCTCTTGGAATATACCCAGAAAAAGGCCGGAGATGCATGTCCGTGTTAGGGAGGGTGAGGAGATGGAGCCCCAAGTAATGTGGAAGAAGATAGGGCCACAAGCTAATTGTCTTCCTGGGGCCCTCTGGTCTCTGAAGCTCTGGGTTCTCAGGTGCTTGTGGTTCATAGCTATGGGTTCCCTGGGCCTTCTCTGCATAGAATTATTCCTATATGTGTCATACCATCTCAAGGCTGATTGCTTCTTCTATTTTGTTTCCCATCCCTCTAACAAAACATAAAAATGATACTTTGAAGCCCTAGTCTCCAAAATGACCAGCAAGACAAACATTCAGCTCATGCTACCTAGTTAAATGAGTGAAACCCCACGAGAAAAACAGAGGCCAACCCAATAACATGATGCTTTGGGCAACCTGCTTCTGAGTATCCAAATCTAGTTCCTCCCTGGCATTACTTCCTTTACCATTTCTAACAAACCCCCTCTGGGCTGTCTGCACTACAAAGCCTGCCCATTCATTGTACCCAATGCAGGTATCTTTTCCTGGGATCCAGGTTTTCTTTATGACCATGACATTGGCAACATCTTCGTGTCCTTCCAAATCAGGTCTTTCTTGCCTAGTGCCATGGTGCTTAGTGTCCAGTCATGATTCAGGAAAGTTAGTTTGCAGAGGAAACTCAGAAAGTCGTGGAAGTGTTTTCTTAAACCCTGGGGCCCTGAGAAAGGTTTGTTGTCATCACCATCGACTTTGTGGAAACTCCTTCCCCAGAGAATGCCCTACTTTCTGTTTGTTTTTGAATGGCATGGCATGGAGCCAGAAGCAGAAATGAGAACAGTAACTCCTATCACGTGGGCCATTGCCTTCCATCCCCACAAGCACCCTGAGACATATTTAGTATTATTTTTCTGCACTTTATAAATGGGGAAACTGAGGCTCACAGGAATTACATGACTTGCTCAAGGCCGCCTAGCTGATAAATTGCAGACCTGGGGTCAAGCCAAGTTCTTAAAGACTCCAAGCTCTTCACCCTTGGGTGAGGATGGGTGAAGGGGAGCCTGTCTTCTGCACATTAAGGATACGGCAAGGTCTTCTCAGAACTGTGAAAACCCAGGAAATAATTCCTTCTGTACATGTCTCACCTCAGAGGCCTCAGAACAATTTTCAATAATCCACCGAGCCCACAGAACATTATTTCTGTCACCACATCAGCGTTAAACATTTCCGTGAAAACCCCAAAGTTCCCAATCTCTCATTCTGAGGAGAAATGCGGGTCGCCCCTTTGAAGCTGAAGTATAAAGTGAGCCTCTCATCGGGGCCTCTTTGCTTCCCAGGCCTTGGGAAGGCCAGTGGGAAACCTCCTGAGACTCCCCAATCCAAATGAACCCAGCTTCACCATTTTTCTTTAATTGGTGGAGGCCGGTTTGTTTTGTTCAAAAGCTCATCAGAGCCCGCAGTGTGAACATTGTGGCCCGGGCTGTAGCCCATTTCATCCCCCTCATTAGGATGCAGGGGGAGGCCCTGGCTTCGTCAACTGGGCCAGAGGAACAAAGGCAACATGGAAATGAGAGCAGGACGATGAATCCCCCACTCTCCACTTTTTCAAAACAAGATTCTGAGCATTTACTCAAGCACTTATTTGGTCATTGTGTTCCATACAAAGAAACAGGAAACTTCAGAGGGAAGAAGGGGCCCGGTTTCTTCCAAGGTGGCCCGGGGAGGCTGGAGGTTGCTAACAGTGTTGGCAGGAGGTTAGGCTTGACCGCGAGGCTGAGGAGGAGGACACCCCTTGTGACGGAGGAGGTTGCCCTGGCACAAGGGGAAAGTTCTTCCTCCTTGGGAAACAATCTAGGGAGGGTGAGGCCTGGGGTGGCAGCATTTGAAGACTGTCCCATCAAGGACCCTCACACCTTCTCGACCCTGGAACTTGGGTACACTTCACTATTTCTTATCCTTTACCTACTGTCCCACAAAAGTCTGAACAAGAAATCTCTCCTCTGATGGAATTCCTTTGAAAATAAAGCCATTTCCTGCTTGAGAAAAATAGTTTCTGAAATGCGGGTCCCAAATGTTATTTTGAGGACCGGTGTTTCTAAGGAATAGCTCATCTTATAAATCAGCAAAACATTTTCGTGACCTTTTTCTCAATCCCTTTCTAAAGCTTAAATATGTATACCCTTTGAGCTTGCAGTTCGACATCCAGGCATTTATCTTACAAAATATCTCTACATAGAAACAAAGAGATACACGTAAGGATATTATCACAGTCCTCTTCAGAGCAGCAAAAATTTACAAACAATATCCAGTCTGATCTTAAGAGCTTAGATGAATATATGAGTATACATTCATCTGTACAATGGAATACTCAGCTACCATGTTCCTAGTGAGATTACCAATTTGGACTGACTTAGAAAAAATGTCCATAATATGAGTTTCTTCCAAGGTGGCCCAGGGAGGCCAGAGGTTGCTGACAGTGTTGGCAGGAGGCTAGGCTTGGCCTCAAGGCTGAGGAAGGAGTCACTGCCTTTATGATGGAGGAGATCACCCTGGTGCAGGGGAAACAAGCTAGGGAAGGTAAGGCCTAAGGTCATAGCACTTAAGGACTGTCCCAAGCTGAAGTTGAAATTGTGGGTATACTTCAGTCCACTTTAAAATGGACTTCTTACACTTGGCACTACTGATGTGTGGATTGGAGAACCCTTTGTTAGGGGGCTGTCCTCTGTGCATTGAAGGATGTTTAGCAGTGCCCCGGTCTCTACCCACTAGATACCAGCAGCACTTCCCTCCCACACCCCTACAATTACAACAACCAGCTCTGTTTCCAGACATTGCCAGATACCCTCTATGGGTGAGACAAAGAACCATATCACCCCCAGCTGAGAACCACTATAATGACATAGGCAACTTAGGTTTGCATGCCATAGAAACAAGTCTGGAAGGATATGTACCAGGTTTCCAATAGGAGTTCTACTGGGAATCAGGATCGGCCAGGGAAAACCACTTTTTATTTTATATACCTACTTTTTGATTTTGGGGGGCAAGTACTCAAGGTCTGACATTAAGTTCACAAGCTCATCCTAGAAAAAGTGCTACATATCTCATTGCTGAGTATCACTACCATCACCTTTGAAGTACTCCCCTTGGGAACCTCTGCACTGACACTAGTGCCTATGCCACCCTTCAAGGCAATTTTAGGACTCTTCCTGGAATGGCCGTCAGAGCTGTCATCGTATTACCCTTGAGGTTCTGAATGTCATAAAAATGTCTTCCTGTCAATATTTCTTTACCTTCAGGTAAAGAAAAAAAGTCACTGGGGGCCAGATCAGGTGAGTAGTGAGTGTTCCAATACAGTTATTTATTTACTAGCTAAACCCTCCCTCATGGTGCCATGATAGCTGGTGAGTGTTGTGATGCAGGAGCCATGATTTGTTGGCCAAGATTTTCAGTAACATTTTCCTACCCATTTCTCTATTGATGTTTACTTGGTCTTCTCACAGTCAGCCAATGATTTTGACACACAATTTCACCAATTTTTGCAATGTTTTCACCAGTTCATTTCTGGCTCCCCTGACCTCTGTTCATCAGTGACACTTTCTCTCCTCTCAGAAAAATGTTTAATCCATTTGTACGCTGCCATTTTCTTCAAGTCGTTATCCCCATAAACTTGGGCTAACATGTTCCTGATCTCACTTCCACTCTTGCTAAGTTTAACAAGAAATTTAATGTTTGTTCACTGCTTTAATTCAAGCTCCAACATACTCAAAATGGCACACAACATGCAACAACAATGAACACCATTCAGCAAGACACTGCCATTTGTTGGCGTGAACACAGCTGTGAGACACTAATATATTAAGGTTATGAAACCTTACTGAGTTGTTTGTATAGTGCTGCAATGTAAGCACACAGTGGCAAGTTCACAAACTTAATTGTCAGACCTAACATATTTTTGTAATTACAGTTAACTATCCCCCTACATTGACTACTTCCTTAAGGGACCTAATTTCCATATGCTAAACATGCACCTCTTGTAACATACCAGTACAGTAGGCCTAGTTCCTTAAGTTGACTACCTCTGAATATTGATCAGTTTGCTGCAGCGCCTTGGGTGCTCAACTTATAGAGGTATTATTGTAAACAAAAAATCTATTTCCTGTCCATCCTGCTCACATACATAAACATACAGAAAGAAAATAAAGAGAATAGCTTCTGTTAAGAAACCGTCCAAGACTCTTTGCAAGAGAGATGCAAATGAGCCTTAGCTAGGAAGCAAAGTCCTTTGAGAGTTCTCAATAACAGGACACCGGTAACCAGAGCTTGTCAATCAATCTTCGGGAGTCTCCCCAAGTTACACAGCAAGAACCATGTCTGAGACATTGTGAACTACATGGGAAATGTAGAATTCTGGCCTCAGAATTTGAATTTGATGGGGACCAGTGTTTTGCACCCTCTGTTTCAAATCATTCATCTGCAAAGAGGACCATCCACCTTTCCACAGCAACTTTGAGAGGTTAGCAAAACAGCATTTATCAAGTGGTTTCCCCTTATCACATTTGGTACCAAATAAGTAAAAGACAGAATTCTCATTAATTTTGGCTTTGGTGCTTTTATAGCTATTTTTCTAAAAAGCAAGAGTCTAATCCAATTTGGGTATTGCAGAGTCTGGAGAATCCCAGATGCTTGAGTTTCTTCCTAATTTTGAAAGAATTGTCCTGAGGGGGAATTTTCTAGTTTGTTAGTATCCTCATGAGGAAAGCAATAAAGTAAATCTGTTTCTTCTTTTTTGCTTTTCTAGCTAACAGGCTGCTCTGGATAAAATAGTTACAGTTTATTCAGAAATTATAAGGTAAACTGCTCTTGCCAATTTGTGTGATGCGGCCCGCACTGAGTTAGCTGCAACTCATGCCAAATTTCCTAAAAGGAAAAACAAACCTGGATCTTACAGAAAATAATAATAAAGAAAAAACATTTAGTTCCCCCATACTGAGGCCAGTAAATGACAAATCAGTTATCTGCCACTAATATCTTCACCCTTGGCACTAAGGGACAATATTTTGAAAACTACTGAAGCAGAATTCTCTTGCCCATCTATGCTGGTGTTTAATTAAAGTATTTGAGACAGTTTGTGAATCAACTTATGAATCAGTTCATATGACTTATTTTATATTCTTTTCTCATGATTTTTTTTTCGTGATGAATAATAATTTATTTTTCTTCCCTGATGTGACCCAGCTTCTTAAAGGCAGTTTGGCTATTTGGTTTTCCTTCTTTCCATCTTTACACTTGTTTATCAAAACTCTCATATTATGGAGGCAGTTCAAGAAATTAAGCCGTTCCTTTTTTTGTTTCTTCCTCCGAATCTGAAGGGTAAAGCTCAGGACTTGCCATTGTCTAGAGTCTAGAATCACACTCTATGAACAAATGATAGAAACAAAGAAAAAGTGACATTTCTCTGGTCTGCCTTGCACACAAAGAGGTAGGTACCCCAAACTAGAACATCATTTTCTAAGCCTCTAGCAGAGCCACACTTGAGTCGGCTGTGCCAAGCCAGGGCAAGGATGCTTTTAGTAGAACTCAATGGCACGCTCAGGGCCACGCTATTGAAACCATGGCTTCCATCTGCATTGTTTGCAAGGAAAGGTTAATGAAAATTAATTGGAAAAATATATGGATTTCAGAGAGTGCTGGCAGACAAGGCCTTCATTGAGTTAGAAATGACTGTAGCAGATACTGTTGGTGGTCTGCCCTCTGGTCCATTTCCACAGCTTGTGTGGCCCCTCCCTGCATGTGTGACTCTTTCAGAGAACTGCTCAGGGTCTGCGGGAACCACATTACCCCTATGCACAAAAAGCCCGGAGTGCACAGGGCTTCTGTCCTCTTATTCCACCAGGGAAGCCCTTAGCAATGACTGATTCACTGCTGCGGGACATGGAACCCCAGCTCCCTTGCCTTAACGCTGGGGCAAACTCTGAGATGTAATTTGTGTTCCAGATATCACGCTGGACAGCACAACTGGGATTTTGCCTGAATTCACACTCTTGCTTGGACCCCTTCCCTTGCCAGCCTGGCTCTCCTGCTTTCCCTTTTGAGCTTCTCACATACACACACCCTCTCAAAATCTGCTTTGGGGAACCCTGCCGGGGACACTATCTGTCCTCCTTTGCTTGCTCCTAAGTTTTGATTCTTCTTGTTCTTACACACACGTCAGTCCCTGGTGATAGTTGAAGTTTGTGACACCTGTTTGAGGTCTCAAATTTCTGTCAGAACCCATGACATACATAGGTTCCTGTTCCCTGGCACTCTCGGTAAGTAATATCAGGTCATAGTGTTTAAGTCCTGTTTGCAAATGTTGCAAAGTAGGCTGGACAGTCCTTGCGCCCCATATGCAGTGACCTGCATGTACTCTTCCCAAGGGTGAAGGATTTTCCCTGTCAGATACATGCTTAGACTGAGTAGGTTCTAGCTCATCTTCTCTGGCAAGAGTCTGACTTTAACATCAAAGAGTCATGTCCTGCCTTTTCAAGAACATAAATTAGAAATTCCTGCCTGCTTTGGAGTGGGTCATTTGCTTGAATGTATTATTGCTCTGCTTTTGACTACTGTCTGCAAGAAGTAGACAACTTGGGCGAGTCAATGGGATAGACAGGGTATAGCCAGGCAGGAGGTGGAAGGAGGGTAGAGTGAAAGGAGAGCTGTGCTGGAGACAGGCAGCTGTGGGATTGCAGGGTTGGAAGAATTTTCTTCAGCTACGACTCCTTGGTTCTGTCCCACCTCCCACAGAAGAGGCATGGAGTTTGTCTCAGCAGGTCAGGATAAGCTCCTTCAGAGAAAGGCCAGGTAACCTTCTGCTCTGCATTTCCATAGCACCTGCTCTTCCCTCCATAAATGTTGGGTTTGTCTGTGACTCCCTCAACCTTGTCTTATATTTATAGGATGTGCACGTAATTTGTCATCCAATTCAGGACACTTTTGAGCATAAAAGAAGCTGCTATTCATAATTATACTCAGATGAAATGCACGGACTGGGAATGTCCCTGGGAAATTGGAGTTCACGGTCACCCTACCTTTCCCCAGCCCTCACTGCAGGGCTTTAAGCTGCAATCACACACTATGAAGGGCGCCCTGGAGAGTAACTCTGAAGTCCAGATCTTAGGGTGGACATGGAGTCAGACTCTGAGCCACAGGCGTGTTTACCATGGTGGCTCTCAATCATTGACCAATTCTCAGTTTTTTTGGGGCTCTGAATATTCTTCAAGGCTATTGAATATTTCTGAGAGGATTTGTAGTAGGTGAGGGCTAAAAATGTCAAAGGACAACCTGACTCAGGAGCAGGCCTGCCCTTCTGAGCACCACTCAATGGGAGCACCCACACCACGTGCCAAGTTTACAGACCATCCTAGACACCAAGAAGCAATAGGCCTGCAGCTCCCAAAGCCCTCTCCATGCCAGCCCCATGTGACACTGAACTCCATGTGGGAAGCATACTCACGTTTCTCGCACTGCTGTCCAGTGTAGCCTGCCAGGCAGGCACACTTGTAAGATCCAGCTCTGTCAAGAAAGCAAGTGCCGTCATGGAGACAAGGGGATGAGGAACACGCTGAAAGAGAAAAGGCTTTCCTCAGTCCACCATGTCACCAGCTGATGTCTTGAAGCCTGGCATCTTGGCCAAAGTCTCGTACTAAAGTCTTTTTGTAATGTGTTTATTCCTTTGGATGAATTCATGGTAACTACTATTTTAGGATTCCTAAAACAAGTGCTTGTTAAATGTCAAATGTTGCTGGTATCGTTTGACATTTTTGAAGGCTCCAGAAGTACAAGACCACCTTAGTCTGAAAAGCCCACGGCAAACACACAAACTCAACTCCTTAGAGCAGAACGATGTTAGTACTTCTGCCCTAGGGATCCCGTGGAGTGAGGCATCCTTGGATAGCTGAAGGTCACCTTCTTTCCAAAAAGCTCAGTACCCCACAGGTACAGGGTAGGAGGGGGAAGCAACTTGAATATGATCTTATGACACTGTTAAAGGTATACTCAAGAATTTCCAGACTTATATTCCGTAAAAATTAGCCCCCTGAGATGGTGATGTGTTCAACTAAATAGGGGTCTGGGCTCAAATATGTGGGAGAATGCTGCTGACAAATCAACGGGAATTAACAAGATCTCTTGGCTGCAGAACTTCCAAGTTCGATGCCCCAATATGCGTTGTGAAAGTCTAAACATGTACATAACAATCAGCCTCTCCCAAGCTTATCTGATCTCAGAACCCGCATTAAATGGAGCATCCTAGGGACCTTTTTTTTTTTCTTACAGGAAGCACTGGTCTGTGTATTCTCCATCCGTCCTATGTTCATGTATTCCAATGTAGAAATATATCTCTTGGCTCGGTTTAACCAATCTGTTTTGAATCCTTACTCTATGGAAGGTGCTGGAGAAATACAAAGATGAACGGGACATTCTACTCACCACATGGAAGCTATTTGAAGAAGAGTATACAACAACTACCACCTGAAGCGTACATCATGCAATTAGTGTTTTAGGAGAAAAGAAGGGAAAGTGCTACAAGACATTCAAAAAAGAGCAAAAACACCACTTACTGGAGCAAGAGAAATGATTTAGCAGAGGAGGAAGAATGTGATACACACTTGCAGGATGGGTTTAGATGTGCAAGTTCAGTTTCGAGAGGCGAATTTAGACAGAGCAAGTAACTGGAATGCAAGTGGACAGATGTGGGTATTTGAGGAAGGAGAAGGTGGGCTGTCTGACTACATTGCCAAAATGCAGGCTAGTTTTCCCAAAGTTCTCCAGGGGAAGTTGAGAAGCCCCTTTCAGTGGAGGAAGAGACCCTCCTGACCCTTCCTCATCCCCAAGGCTACAAGTTGGCCAGTTGTCACTTTCCCTAACAGCCCTCCCTGACAGCCAGCTCTGGCTGACAGCTGTAAGGACCCACAGATGCACCTGCCATGGGATCCAGCTCAGCCTTAGTCAAGAGGCAACGATTCAGCCACAGGCTGATCACATCACAACACCAAAGCATTAGGACCTTGAGGCCACTCCCAAGCCCTGCACAGCTCCACAGCCAAGGCATGGCCAGGAGCAGGCACAAAGACTGTCCAGAGCAAGTGCCAAGTGCTGTGGGCAACGTCCTGTAGGAGGGACAGATGGGGGCGGGGGTCTGCCTGTCTTGCTAATTGAATGGGATTGAAGAAATTGATTACACAGCCAGCCACCTCCTTTCCTGAGATTGTCACATCATACCTTATACATAAGGATGCCTTAATAATCAGAATGCCATTATAAGGTTTTTGTTTGTTTATTTGTTTGTTTGTTTTGAGACAGAGTCACACTCTGTCACCCTGGCTAGACTGTCACAGCATTAGCCTAGCTCATAGCAGCTTTAAACTCCTGGACTCTAGCAATCCTCCTGCCTCAGCCTCCAGAGCAGCTGGGTCTACAGGCACCCACCATAACACCTGGCTAGTTTTTTTCTATTTTTAATAGAGACGAGGTATCACTCTTACTCAGGCTGGCCTTAAACTCCTGAACTTAAGGAATCCTCCCACTGCAGCCTCCCAGTGCTAGGATTATAGGCATGAGCCACCATGCCCAGTCTATAAGAGTTTTAAATACCATATTTTTAAAAATTGAACCTAAAACTTAAGTTTAATTTGTAAAACCTGATGTGATCCAAACTCAGAACAAAGAGATTAGGGTGATTTCCTAGGGTGAAGCATTGAGGTCATTTTGGTCAAGTTCTGCTTCCTAATATGACTGGGGAAGGAGTGAAAGGTAGGCTTAGAGTTGCTCATGGAGTAAATGACATTTGCCACTGCAATTAGAGATTTTTGATCCTATTTTACAGGTGGCACACAGAAAAGGTACATCTGGGGTTGGGTGGCTCTTGGGTGCTCACTGTGTATCAGACTATACTCAGCACATCATTTGTTCTGTCTCCCAGACTCCCTAAGGGAGCAGGATATACAGCTATTCCCTTATCACTGATAACAAGACTGAGGCCCAGAGAGTGAAAGAACTTACCCAAGGTCACACAGCTTGATCTGATCTGCCAGGGATGCAAAGCCAATGCTCTTAACTATGAGCGGCCCCCTCATGTGAGCTCTATAGCCAAACTGCTTGGCCCCTAATCTCCAGCTCTGCCCCCATAGCCTGGGACCTGGGAGAGATTATCCAGCCTCTCTGTGCTCCAGGCAACTCACCTGCATAAGGAAAATGATAATTCCGAGTTATGGTTCTAGGTGAGCTTTTCTGAAATACACCTTCCCGTTTCTTCCTGCTTCTGGGAACCCCATATGCTGGGTTTCAACAAGGCTGAGCAGGGGGAAGGGAGGTCCACCAAAAGTGGACCGAGTCTCCATGGCCTTTACCTGTGATCTCCACAAAAATGGCATGGAAGCCATCAAAATTCTTGGAGCCATCAGAATGGAAGAGGACATGGAGGGAGGAGCCAGTGCTCTGGATGGGAGCTGGACGTTCATTGCCACAGACACGCTTGATAATGGGACCATCGCTGTTGTCTCCATCGCGGACCTCAACATAGTCATACTGGCACATGTAGTCAAACTCCAGGCTCAACATGACAAACCTGCGGGCAGAGAGGGAGACAGAAGGAAATGTGCCCTGGGCAAGCTCAAGGCCAGATGATGAATAGGTCTTGGGAACAGAGGATACCGTTGGCCTGATCTGCTAGGAAAGTGGTCCTGGAGCGCTGGAGATCAGATGAATTCCTTGAACAGAGGAGTACAGAAGTATTTAGTGCCTACTGTTTGCATGCATACACATACACATGCCTACATGGAGGGAGATGTGTGATCCATGTCGAGAATATTCGTATGTTCTGGTCCCTCTTTCCGGGATACTTTTCCTCCCCATCTGGCTGGTTCCTTCCTGTCCTCAGACCTAAGCTTACATATCCCCTCTTCAAAGAGGTTTGCCTCACCACTCTGATCTGAAGGAAAACTCTGGTTTTCCTCATAATATAGACACAAATTTTAATTTCTTATATTTATCGCCTTGACTGTTTTTTGGCCTGTCTGCTCCATTAGCCTGCCTGTTCTTTAAGGGCAGTGAGGCACATCGGCCTAGGAACTTTTGTCTTGCTCCATCATTGTTTTCACAGCACCCAGCACAGTGCCTGGCACATGGAGATGCTAAACAAATATTGTTGGAGACATAGCAGATAACTAAACGGTTATGATATTATAATTTTATAGTTGGAGAATAGAAAAAGCTCATACTGTTTTGTAAGACTAAGCAAGGGGAAAAAGCTCCTGCACACTCAGGGGTTTGATGGAAGATCAGAAGGCAATTGTCTTCTGGCTAACAGAATCATCCTTACCCCAAAGAGTGGAGAAGGTAGCACACGTCGGAATTTCAGGGAAATACATCTGTGTTTATCTAAAAGGGGTCTTGGGTCCGAAAACATCAGGAGACATCAGATTGGAAATGCAGATGACAACACTAAACCTCCAATTCCAAGAGATAAGCAAAGCAGCAGCCCCAGCCCAGGGCAAGAGAGGACAAGACATTTTTCATAGATCCCCAAGAGAATTGTCTGAGTATTAAGTTCATGTTTGTATCTTCTCTCCACACTCTATAGAAGAAGTAGAAATAGACAGGAAGGCTCAGAATCGCCACCTGAAAAGTTGGGACTGGGGTTATTCTACCACCTGGTAAAACCTCCACGTGCCAGGATTAGAGGACACTGGAATATAGTGACAATCAGTGTATTTTTAAATGATCCAAAAGCTCCTACTAACAAAGAAACCCCAAAACCGAGTATAATCAGTACTAATAGGCCTTTGCTGGGTGTAAGTCCTATGAAATGCACTTTGTGAAATGTGCTCTAATATCTAAGAAGACATCTGACTTCTCATCCAGAGCCACCACGCACTCACTGTGGGCCCCGAGGAATCGGTTCCTCTCTCGTCCTTGATATCTTTGGCTGAAAAGTGAGGGCAAGGACGCCTCCTAACAGAGAACAAAGCTTTATTTGAAGCTGAAATAAGCCATTACAACTGTAATTCCATTCCTCTGTTCACTTATGCAACACGTATTCTGGAGGTTGGCTCTGTGCACCAGACACTGTCCTCAGTGCTATCAACATAGCAGTGACCCAACTAGATGCAGTGCCTTTCCTCGTGGAGATGAGTTCTGATTTAGAAGACAGATAATGAACAAGGAGACCAAAACCCAAGGTAGTTTCAGAGAGTGCTCAGTGCTATGAATAAAATAAATCAGGGAAGAGCACAAAGAGGGACTTGGGTTGGGGGAAGGGGGAAGTTTCTGACATGTTGTAGTCACGTGAAAACTATGAGGATGTGACATCAGGGCAAAGATTCCAATGGTGCCAGGAAGCTAGCCATGCCAAGGTCCTGGGGCAAAGTAGGCCAGACAAGGGAGTCTGTAAGTGCAAAGGCCCCGGGGCGCTCATGAACTCCACATGTTTGAGGAACTGAAAGGAAGCCGGGGGTGCTGGAAGATGGTGAGTAGAAGATGACCCATAGATTCTGCATGGTAGGGAATTTGGATTTCATTCCAAACCCAATAGAAAGCCACTGGCAGTTTTCAACAAGAGAATAATGACCAGATTTGGGATATTAAAGGCTCACTCTAGTCACTCTGCGAAGAGCTGATGACAGAGCTGGCAGGGGTAGAAGCCATAACAGAATCCCTATGAGAGACGGTGATGACTTGAAGTAGAATGGTGGCTGTGGGGACAGAGACACAGGGACTCGGATGGACTTGAGATTCTTATACAGGTAAGAAAACAGATTTTTGTGGGGACCTGGAATATAGTAGGTGATGCCCATGGGATGGCAGGGATGACTGTTGAGCTTCTCAGCTGAACGTGATGCATCTGCTTCTGAGAGTTTCCATCATGATTATCATCCCCAGGCAGGAGGTCTAGGTTTAACTGGGCCAGTGTTCTCAACTTTCCTAATGCTGTGATATCTTTTTATCGTTACAAAGGGGTCGCAACCCACAGGTTGAGAACCGCTGAACTAGACAGAAAGAAATTCACCATATTTCCACACCTCCATGGGGCCCTTTTGTGGGCAGCAAATATGCTTCTCAATCCCCTACTGTGCTGGGATTTTGGGATTTCCTTTTACATCCTGGATCTTGGAGAAGCTCTTCAGAAGCCCTAAGACAGTTTGTCTTGGCTCCTGAGCTGCTAAAACATGAACTTGAAGTATTTAACACCTACCTTTGTCCTCCCTGGCAGACCTGGCCTTGAGCTCCTGAGGCAGAACAGTGAAGCCCCCCTCCCTTGTCCCTTGAGCCAGCCTTCCTCTAAGAAAGCCCAGTTAACGAGACTCATTCCCAACCTCAGGTCCTCAAGGGCTGGGAACACCAGCTACCATGTGCCTCTTTGGAAGAGGGAGATTGGGAAGGAGAGCTGTTTTGTTGGATCATTTTAATTCATGGCGCTGCATTGCCCCTCTTGGAGGACACAGAGCCATTCATGGAGCCAGTTGGCATGTGGCATCCTCTGGGCCCCACTGATCCACCCAGAAAAAGCCTAATAAAGCTGTGCTCTGGAGGATCAGGGATTTTGACCCTCTCCACTCTCGCCACTGGTTTATAATGGAAGAGCTAAGTGGACAATGACCCTAGATGTCCTAGGGGTGAGTGAGCAGCTCTGGATACCTGATGAGAAACAAGAGGTGATTACCAGATTACAGAAGGTACACATAGAGTCCCAGAGCAGCTCTTTCAACACTTAATCACACAGCAAGTGTCCCTCAAGCACCTACAATGTGCCAGGAGCTGCTCCAGGCATCAGGATGCAATGATGAGCAGTTCTTATGAAACAGGGGTCCCTTGCAGCATTTTCCAGTAGCTACAGTAAAATAGGGTCTATACTTTGGACTGTGGCAGTTTAAACATCTGTGAGGCCCCCAAAGCTCCTGAGATGAAATGTCTTATTGTCCACACAGGAGGGAGAAGTGGCTTATTTGTTGCAGGGTATTTGCTATTTTCTAAGAACAGCAATGAAAAGAGCTGTGACAAGTATAAACTCTGATCTAAATATAAATATCCTCAAAGCAAGACCTGTGCCCTTTAGATCTTCACATCCCTTCCTAGGACCCAGCCCAGTACAGGGGCAGCAGGCAGTCTCATTAAGATTTGTGGATGGCTAGATTGATCTCAGTGTTTGGCTCTCAGTATTTTGGTGTTATCCTTGGGTACAACCATCTGAGCCCCACAGTTCTAGAGCAGCGAATGACCAGTGTTTAGCTGGCTACAGTTTTAACCAGGGCTTATCCCAAAGAATCACTGAGAGGTAAAGAGAATAGCTCCAACGCATATTTTCTGCTTCGAAGAAGAAAGAGGTGCTGGTTGACCTGTGCTCATGAGATCCAGGGCCCTCTACCCCATTATTGTTTCTCGCAACCTCAGACTCCTTGATTCTGTCTCTAGTCCCTTACCTTAATTGGATGATAAACCCGGGTTTGGCATGAATGGTCCATTCACAGTGAGCATTTAGTGGGTAGCTCTCCAACAGAATCTGACCCTTTGGTGCTCGCAGAACCTGGCCACATCCTATGAAGAAAAGAAAAGTTTGGGATGAGACAATTGAGGCCAACAGGAAAGCGGCAGGAGAAGGTCCACACTTCTGAAAGCAGAATGAATAAAGAAAAGGAAGAAGGAAATTGATATTTCTCAAGCAGCTGGCAATGTGCTAGGCAATTTGCATAAATTAGTTTATTTAATCCACCCAACAGCTTGGAAAGGGAAGTGGTATCATCCCAATTTTCCAGCTGAGAAAACAGATAATCAGAAAGCCAAATAAATAACTTGTTTAACTACTAAGGGGCAGAGCAGAGACTCAAGCCTAACTGGGTCAGAATGTCAAGTTCAAGCCACTTCATCATCCTGCCTCCTTTAAAAGGGTCAGAAAGTAGATCCTCCCCACAGCTGTATTATCCACAGGCCCACCCACCCCCCACCCCCACCCACAGCCAGTCTGGAAATCCATGTGTTAATTTATTCTGTGAGCAATTATGTAACAAATGCCTTTTTAATGTATGACATTGGATGGGAGAGAATATTTCCAACCAGTTGGACTGGATTGATAGTTTTCAAACTTTTTCTTGCTCCCAATCCCTTTTGTTCAAACAAACTCTTATCAAGACCACCAATAAAAGAGAATAGGGATCAAAGAGGGCCTTCTAGTTGAAGCAGAAGCAGAAGCAGAAGCAAGAGCTAAAACCCTCCATCCCCACCCCCACCCAGGCTGGTAAGTTACTGCCAAAGAAGCCCTAAGATTTGACAAGCACTGGACTGTGTGTGTAGTCTTTACACTGTATCACATTTTCTATTTGTTAAGATAAGCACAGGCATGGAAGATGCACCATATTTTTGTACCCAAGAGTTTGAAGGAAATGTCTTAAAGTGGTTTTCAGAAAAAAATTATTTGGGTCATGCAATAATGATATTCTCCAACCGGAGTTGGAAAACTATGATCCTTGGGCCAAATTCAGCCCAATGATTGTTTTTGTAAATAAACTTTTATTGGAATACAATCATAGCCATTCATTCATGTATTGTCTTTGACTATCGTACTTTTTGCACTACCATGGCAGAGTAGAATGGTAGAGTCAAAAGACAGTAGGGTCCACAGAAATGAAAATATTTACTATTTACTAGGTAGCCATATTTAAACAAAATTTATCTACCCCAGTTCTATACAAAAATATAGATTGGTATCATAAAATCTGTATATGCAATTATGTTCAATAGCCTTCCCCCCAAACTACTGCTCCATGACAAATGACAGTGGTAATATTTCTTTCTTTCTTCTTTTTTTTTCTTTGTAGAGACAGAGTCTCACTTCATTGCCCTCGGTAGAGTGCCGTGGCATCACACAGCTCACAGCAACCTCCAACTCCAGGGCTTAGGCGATTCTCTTGCCTCAGCCTCCCGAGTAGCTGGGACCATCGGCGCCTGCTACAATGCCCGGCTATTTTTTTTGTTGCAGTTCAGCCAGGGCTGGATTTGAACCCAGCACCCTCAGTATATGGGGCCAGCACCCTATTCACTGAGCCACAGGTGCCACCCTCCTCTTTTTTTTTTTTTTTTTTTTAGGAGACAAGGTCTCACTCTGTTGTCTAGGCTAGAGAGCAATGGTGCAACCATAACTCACTGCAGCCTTGAACTCCTCGGCTTAAGTAATTTTTCCACCTCACCTTCCCAAAGTGCTAGAACTACAGGCATGTGCCACCACACCTGACTAATTATTTTATTTTTTTTGTAGACAGAGAGTCTCACTATATTGCTCAGGCTGCTCTCGAACTCCTGACCTCAAGTGATCTTCCCACCTCGACCTCCCAAAGTGCTGTGATTATAGACATGAGCCATCATGCCCAGCAACAGTAGTAATATTTCCACAATGTCAGGAAAGGAGCCCAAGCTCTGCTTTTGACAAGCTGGGAGTTCTGAAGCTTGTTGCTTTTGTGAGAACTCCTGCTAGGTTGTCCAATTTGTCTCTTCACTCAGATCTTCCTTGTTACTGCCCTGCTTCCCCAGTGGGAAGCACTAGACTCCCTGGCCAGCATCCTGGCTGGCCCCATCTTCTCTCTGTGCAATCCCAACCTCCACTCTGGGCTGCTGGAATCCACCCTTGTCCTTCAACATGCTATTGTCCACCCAGCAGCCAAAGCCACCTTTTCAATAAATAAATCTGATCACATTGCTTTCTTGATGCAAGCCCTCCAAAGGCTGTCCACACTGTGAATGCCTTCCTGTGACACTTATGACCCTGCCGCAAGGGGTGTCCTGACCTTAAGTACCACTCATCTGCTGCCTGCCCTCACTACTCCAGACATACAAGCCCACTTTCTGTGCCCAGCTCCAGGCCTTGCACTTTCTGCCCCCTAAACCTAGAAGGTCCTTCTTCCTCCACGTCTCTTCCCTTTAACAACAAAACTTAACTGCCACTTGTTCCATGAGGCTTCCTTGACCATCCAACTAAAATAGGTCCTCCCAACTCTGCAGTCACTGTCATTACTATCTTGTCTCCTTCCTAGCATGCATCACTTTTGGGGATTATCTGATTGATTTGTTTACTCCCTTTAATAGAGCCAGAGCTTGTCTAGCTTTTGCTCCTAGAATGCTTTCCGCCATGTAACAGGTGCTCAGGAAATATTTGTTGGATGAATGAGTGATGATAATTGTTATAGGCCAGGCACCGACTAAAAGCTTTACAAGTATTTTGCTGTCTAAGCCTCATAACAATGCTCAGAGGACAACATTTGTTTTCCCATTTCTCGGATGCAGAACATTAAGGATGGAGGAGTAAAGTGACTTCCCCAAGCTCCAAGGCTAGGAAGTCAGAAGACTCTAGATCACGGCCCTAATTGTCAAGCGTGATTCAGAATAGAGATTCAGGTCCAATTGCCTCCAGGCTTGAGATTTAGCTTCATCTATCTTCACCTTGGACAAGTTCTTTCCTCTCTCAGAACCTCAGTAAACCTGAGTCAAATGTGAATAAAAGTGATAACCTACTTTGTGTGGTTTGATGAGCCTTAAGTCAGATAATGCATGGAGAATTCTTAGCAGAAAAATCAGTACATATCAACCACTGGTATTAGATGGCAGAGCAGAGATTTAAACTTGACTCTGTCTGGTGCCAATGCTGGGTCTTGGCCAGTTCATTCAACTATCTTAAGGGCATCCTGCCCCAGCCCTCTCCCACTCCATTTTGAAACGGCAGAAGTTTTCCACCCCTGGAAGAGAGACATTGAAAGTTTGCCCACTCCCCATGTCTGGAAACGAACGCTGCTTCTTCCTGCACACCTCACACTACACATCGCCCCCATCTGCCCATCTGCTGCCGGGCTGCGGAAGTAATATGCGGGTGTGAGAGACAAAAAAAGAAGCCTTCCTGCACAGCCTCCATCCCTCGGAGATGGCAGCTTCCCAACCTGCAAGGTGTTAAATCCCAGTTCCCTCAGCAAATCTCCTGCTGGGGACCCCTAGTCGGAACCTGCAGCAGACGCTGCCAGCCTGCTTCTGGTTTCTTCCCTCCATATGAAGCTGGAAGCAGACAGCCATGCCGCTGGGCCCCTCCCCAAGTCCAAGGGGAGGCAGCACCTGCCAGACCCCATTCAGGTCTCCTTGGCAAATCCATTCAGGCTTTGGCCAGCTCTTGAGTCTCATGTAGCCTCTGCAGGACTCAATGTCCCCATCCTCACCCAGGTACCGGTCCTTGGCCTTGTGAAATGCCAGACCACTTGTCCCTGCAGGACTGGGGGCTGTCCTTCAGAAGTAACTGGGATTCCAAATGCAATCAACATCCTGTTCCTCTTAATGGGGTTCCTCTGAAGGACAGGGCAGAGTTGGCCCCAACATGAGGAACAACTTCCAAACAACCAGAGACAAAGAGACTACATCTTGGAAATGTGCTTGGAAGAAGGAATATTAGGCAGAGAGAAGGTGGAGGGGGCCTCACTCCTCTCACATCAAGGGATCCTTCAATTCCTTCCCCTCCTGACTCTACGTGGGAAGCTGCAGGCCTGGGTGCAGGGACAGACTGACTGCACCACTCTGTCCAGGCAGAACAGTGAACACAGCTGAATGTCCCTGCCAAGGAAGTACCACTGGCCAACCTAGCAGGTGGCCCTGAATTTTAAAAACCAGAGCAGGCAAAGAGCCTGAAAGATGTGCTCAGATTTTCTAATGATGCTCCTGCGGGAGAGGCAGGTGAACGTGAGTGCGTGTTTGTGTGTGGCCGTGTGTGTGCAGGGAACCTACCAGTGAAGCTGACTGTGTACTGGGCTGTCAAATCCTGGACTCATCTTCTACCCTTCTCCATTGTTATAGGCCCGAACAGGAGAGGCAGCTAGATAGACTCCACTTCTACAGAGTCAAAAGGAAATCTTTATTCAATTCCAAACCAGTCAGAGAGCTAGAAGGTTCCCAATAAAAATGAACCTCCCTAGCATGTAGACAAAAATCTTGTTATAGCTAGCATCTCGGGTGAGGAAGGGGACGGCAGGGCAGAGACACACCCCATCCTGCACACTTCTAAGAAGTGGTCAGGTTTTGTTTTCTTTCATCTTTCCTCTTAGCAAGAAAAGGACTTTTAAAAACCATTCAGACTGAGAGAGGCATTTGCATTTACTTTCTTCCGTCAAAAAGGACTAAGGAGACAGGTCCTCCAATCTGCAGAGCCAGCCTGGGTCCAGATTGCAGTTTGGGCATCTACTAGGCTGGGTGACCTTAAATGAGTTCACTGTATTTTCTGAGTCAAGGTTTTTCATCTGGAAAATGAGAATAATAGTGGTACCTACCACCACGTGTTTTTCTTATTTGTATGAGGATTAAATGAGATGTTGTGCGTAAAGCCCTTAACACAGAGCTTGGTACATCAAAATGCTTGATAAATGGCAACTGATTATTACTTTTCTTGAGTCTTATCTGGGTTGATCTGAGATATCATTTTGGCACAAGAATCACAGGGATGGCTCAGGTTTATAACCCACAGCTCCAGGGTTCATCACTGCCTAGAACCCTAAAGCCATCGGGCCCAGAAGCCCAAACACTGGTGGTAGAGCCAGGGCCTAGATGACAGCAGAGGAGCTGTCCCCTGTCCCTGGCCAGACCCTGGAAGGAAGTTTGCATCTTCCACATGGCTTGGCCCCTCCTGCCATGCTGCTAGGCCCTCAGACAGGCATTTGGAGCCAGGGCCTCTAGCGTCTGTCACATTAGGAGGTTTAATGGGGGAAGATAAGAGGTCAAGCTCTTGGGTCTGGCTTCTGGATTTGCATCTCAGCCCTGTCACTTACAGAGCTGTATGACAGCAGGAAATTTACTCATACCACCAGACCTTAATGTCCTCACCTGTCAAATGGCTGTGATGAGGGCTGCAACAGGACTGAATGAATCAGTACAGGAAGGCACTTTGAACAATGCCTGGTTCATAGTAAGCACTGAATGATGCCCTTTATCAGGGGTCCAGGAGTGACCCCATGGCTCATCCTGTGATTGCACCTAAAACCCAAATCAGACTTACTCGTTATAATGATTGTGTATCGACCTGTTTGCCTTGTGACACAGTTCTGTGAGAGCAAGGACAGCTTCTGCCTTGTTCACACCTTTATGTGCATTATCAGTACTCAATTACAGCCATTATTAACTGAATGAATGTCTGTATTAAATTGATCAATTTCAACTTATTCCTGCTCAGTCAAACCATTTTTCAAGCCCCTTCCTTCTCTCTTTACCAAATGGCCTATCCATTCACTTAAAAAGGAGTTATGCAGAAAGACCAGCATCTATCACTTTGTTGTAGAAATTCTTTCCTCCCCAAAGTTGCCAAGATCCTCATCTAAAATGCAGACTGAGATAGCCCTGCCAATCCAACTCAAGAAACAGGATGTGGCCAGGGTAGCACGAAGAATTTAGATTGCTAAATACTTTCCATCACTATTCCCTGTGCTTTAGTTTGGTTTATTTATCTAACTTGTCTGTACGAGTTCTCTGATCCTCTTACACTGTAATCAATAGGTTGTTAATTCCCTCCAATGAATTTTCATCTTATTTCAGATGATGTATTTTTTAGTTCTAGAATCCTCATTTGGTTCCTTTTAACACTTTCTAAATATCTCCAGAAATTTCTCATATCTTCAACCATTATATTTATCTTTGCCCATATATTCTTTAAGATGTTTATTTTAAAGTTATTTAAATGTCTTCATCTGAAAATTTCAATATTTGGTCATCTGTGGTCTATTTCTTTTAACTAATTGTTCTCTTGAATATAAGTTATATTCACAACAGAAAATTGCTTCTTCCCAATAGGAAATTTACCATTTCCTTTGGTTAGAAATATCCTTTCTTCTATCTGGCAAGTAGAAGAAGTGATCAGTAAGGGGTCAGTATGAACCAATAAGAAGTTAAGCTGGTTTGGGACAGGACTAAGGCTATAATCTCACTAGAACGGTGTTGACTTCAAACATCAGAAATCTAGAGTAATCTCTCTTTGATTTTCATCTTCACCTCCCACCAACTTTCTGTACTTCCAAGACCACAAAGTGGGAAAACTGTAAGCCTATGAGACTTTGAGATAAGTTTTCTGAAGGTGCAAGGCTACCATATCCCCATTTGTGCTTTGTAGCTTAATTTCAGCCTCTGCTTGCTCAGCAAAATTTCATTTACGAGACAGCTTGGTGGAGAGGATTGCCTTGGCTTTTGGCTCTTCTCTTTATTTAAGTCTGACAGGCCAGCTCACAGAGTCAAAAGCTTGGCTGGCTTCTCCTCCTTCTCTGGTGCCCTGCTCCCAACTTCAACAGCTGGCCCCAAGTATGAAGCATCTTGGAATCTTATTCACCTAGGACGAACTCATCCCTCTGGACTTTAGATTTATGATTTATTTTAAATCATTTTAAAATAATGATTTTATTTGGTTTATCTAGTGATTTCTTACTGTTTGAGGAAAAGGAGAGGTCTTTTATGCCCTTCTACACTCTCAACAGAAGCTGAGCTATGATTGATAAGTTCTTTGACAGCATGAAATCTGCAAAGATTCAAACATTAATTCTCTGCAGTCTAAGAGCTTTATCGCATAAAATATAAAACAGTATTCACCATACAACACAACACTTGTCCAGGGAAGACTACCTCCCTCTGATCAGTGTATATTCATTGGCCCTGTACGGAATTCTCTTTTTTTAATCTTTCCTAACTGGCCTTATATTGATTTCTTTCCCTATCCCCAAAATGACAACAAACAAATAAACAAAGAGAGCTCATTTCACACATGGCTCTGGTTTAGTAATAAGACTGGCATCCACTATGTATTGAGCACTTACTATATACCAGACTCAATATTAAGGAATTTAAATATAATACTTCATTTAATCCTTATAAAAACCCTATGAGGGCCAGTGTTATTATTTCCATTTTGTAAATGAGAGAAGTGAGATTTACAATGATAAGGATATTTGTCCAAAGTCGTAAAAGGAATAGAGATTCAAACCCAGGTCTTCCTGGGCCCAAGCCCAGGCTACTAGCCATCACCTGATACCACCACCAATTGGAATTCAAATGGAAATTGTAATTTTCCTGGAAGTGTCAAGACACAAAAGGCTGGAGCAAGATAAGCCTCCATTTTCAATGACTCCACTCCAGGTGATTCCACACCTCCCCAAGAGGATACTGCCATAAGTCAATAACGCACTACTTTGTAAGCCATCCGCCTTAACCTTGCTCTTAATTATTCCTGTTTATGGCTCAGGTAGCTGCCTACACAAATCCTCCTCCTCCCTGGTATTCCCACCCTAGAAACATTTGGGGCCTTGGCTATGGCGGCTTCCTCTGCTCCTCTGCCTCTGTCCAAAATATTACTAAGAAGATAAATGTATTAAGAGCCTATAATCTCTCCCCATAAATCCTCTCTCATCTGGGTTGCTTTTCTAACCTTCTTAGGTCCCCAATATCCTTCAGAGACTGGAAGGTTGGGATCATTGCAATGCTGGCTGAAAGTACAGCATTTTGATTGACTCTTGGCCCCCACTGGTGGATGAGGAATTCAGCCTGATGGCCACATTAAGTCAATACCACTTTAGAGGTTAGCAGTGGGGGTCAGCAGAGTGGTTCCACTTAAGAATTCAACTTTCAAGTTCAAGAAACTCTGAAGCCTTGGTTTTCACTTTGTGTATCAGCATCTCTAAGAGCCAGCCAGACCCAGATCACAGTTCCTAAATACCTTTCCCCACTAATAGAAACCAGGATTCATGGAGAATAGCTGGTCGTAGGCCCTGGGCATAGAAAATCAAGGTGAACTTGAAACATTAGAGGGGAGAAAGCAAAGGAAGCACTAAAAAAACATAGTAGGACTGGTTTGGATGCAAAACTGGGACAATTCAAGCATCAAAAAAAAATTATGATAGCATCATAAAACATGGTAGGGTGGCTAAAATTCATGACTTCATAAAGAAGAAAAATAGAGACAGATGTTAGAAAATAATAATTGGTGAATCTAGGTAAGGAGTATTTGGGTGAATACTGTTCCTTCAACTCACCACAGATTTGAAATTTTTCACATTAAATAGTAGGGAAAGGAAGAAAAAAAAGCTCAACTCCTTTTTTGTGTGTGGTAATAAAGTGCCACTAGCTCCTACTCTGGGTATTCTGAGATTATTAAACCAATCTTTCTGGACAGGAAGATGTGAATGAGTTCTCTCCTGGGCTTAATGGCCTCAGACCCTTCACCAATTCTCATGGATAATATAATCTATCAATTGTTATGAATGAATCGATCATGTAATAAATTTTAACACTGTCATGAGTTAGGTTATTACCATTACAAACACTGTCAAGGACAGTGAGTAAACAAATGTGTTACTGCTCTATATGTCAAACAGCTCTAATCCTCCTGGCACTTGCCTGTTGCTTGTCCTCTCTTCTTAGACTCTATATAGTAGTCTGGGGAAAATGCAGGGCTCAACAGACGTCTCAGCCCTGAGTCCTTCTGCTTTAGAATAACACAGCCTGAAAGGATCGCTTGGGCGCCACCTAGTGGGTAAATGCTCACACTGCCCCAGTCATGAACAGGCCACCCCTTAACCACAGGCAGGCAGCTGGTGCACAGTACCATATAGGCGTTCAACATATAGCAAGGTGAATTAATTCTTCCTATGAATTCCCTTTGCATTTATTTAGTGCAAATATGAGATGTGGGTGATAATAACATGATAACATCATGTTGACATCCTCAAGCCCTTTTTCCATAGGTGGATTGTTAACTCATTGAGGGTTAGTCTGGGGACTAGCCCAGTGCTACATAAGCCCCATCAGGGCTTAAGGGTGTAGTAACATACCTTGTGTGGAACAAGCCTTCCAGAACAAGCATAATAGAATTGAGCAAGCACAATCAAACCAACACAGAATCAGGCAGGAATCTGACCATTAGTCTGTTTATTTCACAGTATTGACCACACTCCAAATTTCTTTTTACTTTTTTTTTTTTTCTGGGGCAAAGGAGAGCAAAATTGCAAGCTCCAAGATGTCAGGGACTATTTCTGTCTTGCTGATTATTGTATGTCAGCCCTGGGGGCATCCATTCAAGAAATATTATCTGAATGGATGGGTAGATTAATGAATGAAGGTATTAGTTCTCTGCTTTGCTTGACTGGTTGCCCTGAGTCAGTTCTGCTGTCCTTGAGAAAGCCTTAATCATACACATGGATACCCTCAGCAGCACAACCAAATAGACTCCATGTACAGCTGACTTGTACACTGAGGTTCAACCCCCGACTCAACTAACAAGTACTATTTGGAAAGGGACACATATGGGATTTCCTTGGGAAGCTGCTATCATTTTGTCTTGTTTCCATTTGCTTTTTTACCCACCTGCATGCAAATATTCTTCCCCCTTCTCTCCCCTGTCCCCTGTTAAAACCCACTTACTCACATGGAGTGACTGGAGTACTGTTTAGGAAATATTTGTAAACCCTTCCCACTTTGGATAGAGTATACTTCCCTACTCTAGTGATCTGGAGATTAGCCATGTGACTTCTTTTGGACAATGGAATGTGAGCGGATATGATACAAGCAGAGGCCATGAATGCACCTGTAACAACAAGGCTTGGCCTCTTATGTTTCTACCACCTATCCTTGGAAGATCATGCCCCAAATAGCTGCTGCCCCCTCTGTCTGAGGCCTGCAGCTTAGAACGCAACCTGGGCCAGTCCAGCTAACAATGGTTGAACTTATGATGACCCACAGACCCAAGATAAAGAAAAACAAACACTTGTCTCTTTGAGAGTGTTTGTTACACAGCAAAAACTAACTGATATAGGTAAGCACATTATCCTTACCACAACCCCTGAAAGCTTCAACCTAAAAATTGTACTCTGACTATAACATCCCTTCTATCCACACATTCCATTACTTTATTATCACTAAGTCTGCTTTCCTACTCCAATCCATATTCTCTCCCTACCAGGCTTTTTCTGGTTTCACATCCTTCTCAATTGGGATCTTGGTCAGTCATGTCTTAGCCAACTCTTCTATTTTGGTTTTACTTTTGGAGATCATCTCTCAACTGTCTCAACTGACTATGTTACCCATGCAGGAGCTCCAGCTTCAGCTGGGCCCTCAGTCTTGCTTAGATGTGCTTTCACTTACCACCAGCTGGTGCCTTTTCTTGTTCCTCAGGTGGCTGCCCCAAACCTTGGGTACACTCAAGCAGGGCTTCTACTTCTACCCTTGTCTCAGCAGACATTCCACTTCCTACTTCCCAGAGAAAACAGGGCTATTGGAGGGAACGTATCAGTGGGAGGCAGGCTAGGACTGTGATTAAGAACAAAAACATATGGTCTGGAATCACTCCGGGCTTTACCACTAAAAATTATTCCACATGCCTCAGTTTTATCATCTATAAAATGGGAGTTCATATTTCACAGGGTAATTGTACAGATAAACTAAAACATTGTACATAAAGTGGGCTGCACAGTTCCTACCATATAACAAATGGATATATGTTACTTATAAATACTTCTTTCCCACCTACCTCAACCTACAACAGAAGAAACTCCCTCTCCTTGACCTATCACCTTTGTACTTCAGCTCACTCCCACTTGACTTCTTCAATTATTTTCACTTTCATTTATTCAGTCTTTACTTCTGCTGACACGTCCCTAACAGCAGCTTGCAGCCTTGTACAAGTCTTTCCTGCCTTAATCTATATTTTTCCACAACTGTATTTATTCATGTAAACTCTCATCTTATGTTTCCCCTGCCCTGCCCAATTAAACTAATTTAAAAATTTGTCTCCATTTTCTCCATCTTTGAGTTTTTCTTTGTGTAAAATTGCTACCACGAAAGGACTCTAGTCACCCACTAGCTGTCAAATAACAAAATCCTCTCTACTGTCCTTATCCCACTTGACCTTGCTGACTTATTTTGTACCACTCCGCCCCCAACCTTCAGAACCCTCTTGGTTCTCCTCCAAACCCTCAAACTATTCTTTCTCGTCTCCTTCCCTGTCTTCTCCTATTATCCGCGTGCGTTCTTCCCTCTGCCCTTGGTGGTGCTCCGTTCATCTCATGCTTCAGTCTGTAACCCCCATAAAGTAATCTCAAGTCTCCAAAGTTCTCTCGAGTTCTAGAGGCCTATTTCCAACTGCCTACAGGGTCTCTTATGAATGTCCAAATTCCAGCACATCTCAAGTGGAACTCACCTTTCTTCTCCCACCAAACCTCTTCTCCTTCACTACATATTATTCTCTTCACAGCATCACCTTCGACAGAGTAGATCAAAGTAGGAACTTGAAAGGCCAACTCTTGAAATTCCTTCCCTCTACATTCAGTGTATCAGTAAGTCCTATTGCGTCTTCCTTTGACCTGAACCAATGAAATCACTCTCCTAACTGTTGTCTTGGAATGTCATCTTGACTCCACTCCAATGTGTCCTCCATAACTGGGGTCAAATGTTTCTCCCCTAATTAAACTATCCAGTTCACACCATTATCATCCTCACAATAAACTCTGAGGTCTGAGTCCTGGCACACTACACCTTTCACAGTCAGAATGTTACCACTTGCCACCCTCTAATACCATCACCTTGTTCTAATCACTTCTGATGGTCACATGCTTCCACGAACATTCCTTGCATCTTCACACCCTGACCATTCTCTTCACTCTGTCTGGAGTATGCTGCTGTTTTGCCCACATGTGAGCAAAGGCACAATTCAACCATCACCTCCTCTCTGAAACTTTCACTCTCCCTGAGTTCTGTGATAACCATGTTTCATCTAGTTCAAAGAGCACTTGGTCCATACCCTACTTCGCCGCTCTTCTTTGGCCTCCTACAGCACTTGGAATAACAATGTAATTCCTTACCTAACTTACCTACCTACAAGGTCATGCATGACCACAAACCCAACCTTCCCCATTCATGCATACAGTGAAGTAACCTTCCATATCACTCCAAACAGGAAAAAACCCAGAGTGATCTCATATAATCCAAAGGTCAATGTGAAATCTAAGGCAGTGTACTATAATTAATTATGTCTATCTTAAACTATCAGAAAAGTAGTTTTGTTTCTGGACCACCCGCCAACTTGGCAATGAAGACACATACAGAATACTGATGTACCAATTGCATTAACTGGCATTAAATATTTCCAGACAGACCACTATGTGCTTCACACACATGATCTCATCTAATCCTCAAGTCAGCCTTATGAGGTCAGTAGCATTATTCTCAGGCTTTGTGACTTGTCCAAGGTCATGCTGGTAGTGACAGGTAAAACCATTATTTAAACCTAAGTCTGTGTCTTCCCAGAGCTCGTATTCTGATCATCACATGATATGGTTTTCATAGGAAAGCAGCTAAAGAAAGATCAGGGTCAACTCTTGCATCTAACCTACCTGGAACATAATACCAAGTACTAAATTAAATTTTACTTGAGACCACCTAAAATAGCAATGAAGCTTTAAATCTGCTACTGAGACTAGCACTTCAAAACTTTTCTGTGTTCTGGATAATATAACTCCCAGCTTCACCTTAAAGTGCCAACAAACCTCTTGCCCTGTGGGTATAGTTGAGTTTCTCAGCTTTACACCATACATGTCATCCTCAGCCCCAGAGCCTTGAAACTGGTGGTATTTCACTACAGATTGGATCAGGCAAAGTTTACCAAGAACTCTCCATCCTCCATCTTTGTAAACTGGAAATATCATTCATAGCAGTGAAATTAGATGGTAAGACCATCATGTTTCTGATTCAAATAGAATGTATATTAAATAAGCTTAATGAAATAATACCTTTTTATACATTGCTGCAGATACAGACTCTCAGAGGGATATTCATCAATCAGGGCAAAGCAGAGGGGAATCTTGACTGAGTGCGAGGTTAGATTTCCATTCCATTGTCAAAGACTTATTGGAACCCACAAGAGACCTTTAATAAAGATTAAGTAATTCTTTGAAATCAAGTAGATGCCAGAAAGAATCCTTTTCCTGGGACAAATGGCATGCTGGCAGTTTGCTGTGGGTTCCAGGAATATAACTCAGGATTCAAGAAATTTACCAACAGAAATTCATAAGTAAAATGCACTACAGACAACATTTCTGAAGGCTATTCACAGCTTTCTGACCAATGCTACCACATACCAGCTCTGAGGTAGACACAAGGCATGCTCTGTGCAGAGTGCCTTGGCTTCGCTTCGAGAGGGGAGATTGAAGAGCAGGTATAAACCTCCTGAGGCCAACAATTCAAACCAGTGTCCACACTCCACACCACCAGATGGAAACACATCTTTGTTTTTATAGTCTTACCCAGAAAGCCCTCTGGCTACAGGCTTCTCAGAACTCAGATTTCAAAACGAGAAATCTTAGCACCTTGTAAGCCAAGACTTTACAACAGCATGTGCTGGAGATGGGGCTGGTTCAAGGTCTACTTACGCATGCAGTCTCCTCCGTACCAGCCCGCTCGGCATTCTGCACAGTAGAACCCCTTCACATAGAAGTCGTCCAGAGTACCCCCCCATGAACCGTTTCGGCAGCTCTTGCAGTTTTCAAAGATTGTACAACCTGAAACATTCCCAAGAAAAGGAGCGTTAGGCTAACCACTTGCAGGCTCTGGTTGGCTGCATGAGGGTCAAATTGTACCTTCTTAGGGGGCCCTGTCTCAACTAAGGGCATCTGAACCCAGAAAGGTTCCAAAGCCCCTGGGAAAACTGCTCACCTCAAGGAAAGTGATAGAGTCGCCAGAATTCAGACTGAGATTTTAGGGGGTGTGGTCTGAAACCCCTTCCCAGTTAGTGGCTGATGTCCTAAAGTAACAAGAAATAGCCTGTAGGAAAGGGCAGAATCTATCAATAGAGTATACTTTTTTCATTACATAAACACATTACATGTTTATTGTGCAATATTTAGAAACTTCAGACTTATAAAAAGAATTTTAAAAACTACCTAAAATCCCATCACCGAGAAAAAAATGACTGCTAACACTCTTTCTCTGAGTATAAATGAATACATTTTTTTAAATTAAGTTTTATATACTGTTCATTTTTTGTTCTTTTTTTTTTTGAGACAGAGTCTCACTATCTCACCCTCAGTAGGTTGCCCTGGAATCACATCTCACAGCAACCTCAAACTCGGGGTTGAGTTTGAATCACTTGGGCTTAAGTGATTCTTTTGCCTTAGCCTCCCAAGTAGCTGGGACTACAGGCACCTGCCACAATGCCCAGCTATTTTTTTCATTGTAGTTGTCATTGTTGTTTAGCAGGCCCAGGCTGGGTTCAAACCCACCAGCCCCAGTATATGTGGCTGGCACCCTAACCACTGAGCTATGGGCACAAAGCCTGCTCATTCTTTTCTTGTAACTCAATTTTTAATATAATAATAGGTAGTAAATATTTCCCTGTGCCACTAATCACTCTTCTATGCCATGTATAAACCAAAAGTGTGACATTGGAAACAACCTTAATGCCTACCAACAGGGTCGGCCTGGAAAATCTCACCAGTAGGCCTTACCAGACAGGCTTGAGTGATTCTCCAGGGCAATTTTAAAAACATTTCTCTCGAGGAGCTAGGGGATAGTGAGAAAAAGCAGAAATAATTCAATCCCACTTTTCAAGACCAAGTCCTAAGTTTTGGTTCTGCCACTGTGCAGCTGTGCATCCTTTAGCAAATGGCTTAAGCTCTCTGTCAAAATTGTGTCTATCTCTTAGGCCTGTTTTTAATTTTTCAATTAAATTAGCATATGTAAAGTACCTGACACATATAAAGTACCCTCAAAATGTGAATTATTATTATTATGTCATTTTGCTGTAACTTCACTTGGCTTAACCCTACATTGCCTATCTCATGCTCAGTTTCAACTGCCTATCATCCTAAATAGATTTGAATCAGGGACTGTATCTTGTCCAACATTCTATGCTCAGCACCTAATACAGTGTTTGGAACATAGTAACTGTTCAGTACATATAATGTGAGTGAATGAATGATGAATGAATAGCTAATCCAGGCTTCTGAACTGCCTGAGATACATGTTTCTTTGGGCTTGTAGTGTGCTTCTTTATGTTGGCTGAATTTAGGTTTTCCTTGGCTTACAGTATCAATGTGTGGTTTCTGTAGTAAGGAGACCTACAGCCCTCTTTTCACATCCTCCTGACTTTGATTCCCCTCTTCCAAGGCCCTTTCCTACCAAAGAAAATGAGTTGCTAAAACAGTCATTTTTCCATCCATGAATTTAAACATTCATGGATTCAACCAACCGTGGATGGAAGATGTGGTAATTCATGGATGCGGAACTCGGAGTTCTGCAGGACTGACTATGGGACTGGAGCATCTGTGGATTTTGGTATCCACAGAGGTCCTGTAAACAAACTCCCCTGGATACCGAGATATGACTGTAGGATTTGTCAAGCTGGACAAGGTTATATTTAAAAGACGCTAGGTATAGAAATGATAGATACCCTGACTTGATCATTACACATTCTATGCACATAAAAAAATACCATGTGTACACCCATAAATGTGTATAAATATTATGCATCAATAAAAAAAGAAAACAAAGACAAAAAAGCTCACAAAATCACCCGAAGTGCCAGGAAACCAACTGCAGAGCTCCATAGCCTAGAACCACATTGGTCCAATGAGGGCCCTGGTGCCACCAGATGCTACTGGAAGTCACCGTCACATTCTGCCATTGTGACCTGACGCTTCCGTACCACTGCCACCAGCAGAGAACAGATTGTCATCTATCATAATGATAGAAACACAAACTAAAACCAGAATGAGATGCCATTTCCCACCTAGGAGACAGGCGAGCATCCAAAATGACACATTCTGTTGCAAGGCTTTGGGAACACAGTGCCCTCGCACGCTGCTGGAGTGAATGCCAAATGTATGGAGAAGAATTTGGCAAAGGCTGGAAAGTGACATCTGCACCTTCCTTGGATGCAGAGATCCCTCTTCTAGGAATCTACCTCAAAGACATGTTGCAAAAATGCTAAACGATCTGTGCCTAAGGGTAGTCACTGTAGCCTTGTTAATAATGACAAAAGGCTGGAAACAACCCAAATGTTCATAAACCATGGTAAGCGCAGGTATAAACGACCATACAAAGAAATGGAGAACATGTCTTTATACTGATGTAGACTGATCTCCAGCATATATTGTTGAAAGAAAAAAAAGCAGACTGGTTAGCAATATTCATGGTATACTCTCTTTTGTGTTATGAATGGGGAAAGGTAAATACGTGTAAATACAAACTTGGTTATATTTTCAAATATAGAAAGCAGAAGAAAACAACAAATCTATTTGCATGTCAAATAGGTGGCATAACACCACTAAGAAGGAACTGTATCAGTTGATTTGATTTTGAAAAGTAGTATTTTGACTGTACATACCTAGTGGTATATATTCCAAGGTCAACAATAACCACAAAGGAAAAATCATTAGAGTTCTCATCTTATCAGAAGACTCATATCATTGGGACCACCTTTCCAAAGTCCAACGTAAAAGCCAGAACATCAACCTTGACTTCTGCTGTTCATTTCCTTTCCTTCCTCATCCAACAGATCCCAAAGTGTGGTCAATTCCACCCTAACATCTCTCGATCCCTCCACCTCCCTCCTATCCCTGGGACTTCTACCTTTATTAAGGTTCCCATTATTTCTCTCCTGTGTCTGGTCATACCCCTGCCCAATCCTATCCCCAAACTACAGCTTAAGGGAAAATCCACTTTCCTCTCTTTATTAAAAGATCTCAATGTTACCAAAATATCTTTGAGATACAGCCTAAACTTCACAACACAGATTACACCATGCTCTGAGATCTGGCTCCTGTCCCTTCCTATTGATTATCTCTTAATCTTCTTTCTTTAGCCCCTCTCTCCCACTCTTGCTGTCTCCCTCACCCATGTTCCCCTCTCTCTTTGTCTCTCTCCCCATCTCTCTCTTCACTGCCCCCATCACACACACACTTTTCTTGCCATACTGAGCTACTTGCAATTTTCCAGACCTCACACTTCCTCTTCCCACAGGGCCTTGGCAGGTGCTATGCCCTGTGGTCCAGCCTCCCTACTAGATCCCCTTCACCCATTCCAGCTTCCTGACCCCACCCTGAGAGCATGCACACCACTTCCCCTTAAGTTTTCACTCAGCCTCCTCTAATTGCCTCCCATTCTCACCCATGCTGCCCTGGCACCCCGGTTTCCCTGTCAGAGCACTTACTGCTCTTACTGCGTGGCTGTGTGGTAGCTGCCTATTCTCCATCTCCCCTGTAGGTTCTCGGGATGCTAGAACATGTCTCTCTCTTTTTTTTTAAATCATTATATTCCCACTACTTGACATGGTACATAGGAGTTATTCAATCTGCTTGTTAAATGAATGGATAAATTCACAGCTTTACAAGTTTGACACTGAAAAGAGTACTGACCTGCTTAATTCCCATGCCTGTAGTTCAAATGGGCTAAATTATGTCACTTTTAATAATCATGGCAATATAGGCTCTTGATGGCTGCCTGCTAGAATTCAGGCGTTCATCATGTTCCCATTCATTACTTGAGATGACATACAGCTAACCTGAGGTCTCCCTTTGCACACTCACCTGGGTGAATCAGACAGGAGTCACACTCATTCTCCTCATTCCTGCAGCAGGGGATGGTGTAACCCACCACTTCCTTCCTTCCAGGGCAGATGCACTCAATCTGATCATACTCGCAGCACTCCCGACACATGATATTCCACTCGGCCCCCGGGCAGGCTTCATTAATCACCGTGTACTCTGAAATGGAAAACCAGCAGGTGAGGACAGGTCCTAGCAGGGAGCAGCAAAATCTGGAGCTGAGAAGTAACCTTGCTCTATGGATACACCGTCCTGCCTGAATGAGAGAGATGACCCGTGTGAATTCTTCCTAGGCCAAAGCTGCCAAAAGGAGGCAGCCCACCCCATGGAGTATTCAAAACCATCCATTGGTGCACAGATAAAATTCTTTACAATTGCTATGCATTTTTATCTATAATCCTTTAAAAAAAGAAATCATGTTTCCTCAATATATAATCTTACTGGATTGATAGTACAAAATGTATACAAATATAATTTATAAACAAGTACACTTCTCGTGGGTATCTATACTCATTTCTATTTTTGTTGGACTACATTGGGCTGTTGCTCATAGCTACAAAGGTTGTGCACTGTGTAATTCCATGGGGAACCATTCAACTGCACAACTATATAGCACAGCCCAGACATGTGGGCCATCAAAAAAGTTTGGAGATCAGTCTGTAGGCTAGGCCATTCGAGTGCAAGGCTGATGGCCAAGTAGAGGCTGTGTCATTTTTTCCAAACTTGGCTCCTCAGTTTTGTAGCACACCATTTTTCTAGTACCTTCAAAGCTAAAACCAACAGAAAAGACAAAAAGTACCTTAATTAGTATGTTTGGGAGAATGTCAATGTTACACAAGGGTGAACTCATTAGCCCAACTTCATTCAGTCCCCTAATACAACTGAGTGTTCTTTCCCATGAGAAAAAAGTATCCCTTTCTGGGCAGGATCTTTTTCTTTGTCATTTCCCTTTTTAAAATATATATATATACCTTAAGTAAAAAGAAAAACCATCTGGGTAAAACCTATAAGAGGAATCAATCAGAGATCACCCAGAGGAACTCAGGCTAAGAAACAGACCTTCTAACTTGGATTTGCTCAGCTTTTTCCCCATTCTTCACTTCTAAAACTTTTACACAAAGATGATGATTAAAGCAGAAACAGGTCAGATATTTGAGAAAGAAAGTGCATCTGGACAAGGGCCCCCATGAAGTCTTCTCTAGAAATTCCAGGCTGAGATCCCCAACATACATTGTAGGCCCATATAAATGAACCCTGCATCTGTGCTGGCCTTTAAACTCTTAAATTTCATAATTTAGTTTTCTACTTTCCTTCTGGAAGTAGAAAATTTGGAAGCCTGACACAGGTTTGATCACTTTTAATGCTCCCAGTAGAGCCATTTAAAGAAACTACCACCATTTATTCTCTGCCTTGGGTTGTAAGAACATTCTACTACAATACAAGGGAAATACTTGCATTTTAAGGGACTCTTTCTTAAATTGAATAAATTTTATCTTATTAAAAATTTACTTTTATAAATCATTTTTTCTAAAAACAGTGGGGAACCAGGAAAGATCCTCCCCTTGGTCTTTGGGAGTGAATGGCACAGATCATCACAGATTGTCACCACTAAGATTGTTTTTCCCGAGATTCTGTGAGTCCCTTCAGGGCAACCACCACAGTTTTCTTAGCTGAGCTTCCCAGGTATGTTTCTGATGGTAGCTGATGAAGTGAATGGCTTCTAAAATGCAGAGATGAGAATTTAATGGTTAAAAGTAAGGAAAAATAGAAGAAAATGCCAGGGTAATCTCCATCTACAACCTTAGACTTAGCAAGGGATGCTTAGACATGACACCAAAAGCACAAGCAATGAAAGAAAAATAAATCAGACTTCATTAAAATGAAAAACTTCTGTTCATCAAAGGACATTATCAAAAAAGTGAAAAGACAATCCACAAATGAGAGAAAATATTTGCGAATGATATAGTTAATAAAGGCCCAATGCCCAGAACATATTAAAAAAACGGGGGGGGGGAGGTGGAGGCAAGATGACTGACTGGAGTCAGCGTTCCACAGAGGCTTCCATTCAGAAGGAGAGTTAAAGGACAGACGTTTAGCAAGAAAGTGATGGTTCAGATCTGAGCCAAGAGAGAAGGTTGAAGAACACACATCAACCCTGCTGAGGCAAGCTACGACCTCAAGGATACAAACAAAAGGTACAAAATCCATCACCAAGCAGACAGGAGTCTCCTCCCCCCATGAGAACAGCTTACAGTGTACTCCATACAAACAAGCAAGCAGAGTTCAAATATCCTCCCATTTTAGCCCACGGGAGAGACCCTCTAAAAACCGGATCGCCTTCCCCTACTAGGGTGTCATGGCACTCTCCTGCCAGGCCTAAAACTGTATATATTCTCTACCTGTAATTTTGAACTCCCAGCACTCCCCTCCACTCTCACCCTGAGGTCTGGAAGCCTGTCCCTCGTGGAGTCCAGATTCTTGGGCATTTTCTCAAGGGGTATGGATGGGGCTGTTGCTGATCTGTGCTGATTCTCCAGCATGGGAGAAAGGAGAGGACGGTCAACAAAAGAGGGAACCCTACAAGAGTGGCAGTGCCCTGAGGCACAGAGCAGCAGCCGCAGCAGCAGAAACTGCTGTGAACATCAGTTCACACCCCTGGGGATATTTTGAAAGGACAATCCCAGTCTCTCTGGGCAACCAGAGGAAGCCAGGCATCTTTGATGACAGAAATGCAGGCCCTGGGAGTAAAAGGTATGCCTAAGGCAGTACTGACCTGGGTGGAGCACAGGGACTAGAAAACGCACGTGCAGAGACAGCAGACTCCCAGGGTGGGGCTGACCCAGAGGACTGCTTTACTGAGCCTCAGATGTACCCAGCCCTCAGGGGATCAGAGCTGAGAAAAAGACGGGCAGCCAGAGGCTGGAACTGATAGGTCAGTGCCAAGTTCTGACCATTCACCCCACCACAAATGGCAGCTGAGACTGGGCAGCAGCACAGACAGAGCTGAGTTGCTCAAACAGCATCCAATCCCTAGGGAAACATAGCCAGGACAGAAACAAATTCTGCAAAGATGTTCCCTTCTGTCAGCAACATCAATCAGGGGCAGGGGTGGAACTGACTGAACCACCCCAGCACCTGAGGTGGTGAGGCCTCACCTCCCCCTGCTGGATAGTGGCAGAGAGTGGTGGCTGACTGAGGAGACATAGATCCCCCTGTGACTCAGGCATGCGCACTCCCCTGGAGCATCTGCTCATTGGAGGGAACTGGATCACAGCCCTGCGGGGTTACCAGTGACTGGGTGTGACAGAGGTGCAAGGTGGGGAAGGAGGCATCAACCTTCCAAGACTCATTTATTTGCTGGGTGGGTCCTTCTGACCTCATGGGGCACTGGAGCAAGTCATATTTGAGCTGCCAGAAGACCCCTGCTATCCAGTTGCTGGAGACCTTTTGAACTCTCTCACCTGAGACTGGTGCTGACTGGGACAATTGATTTGGACCTTTTGAACTGGACCAGTCACCCGAGGACTATCCAAAGTGGTACCCTGGATGCGTGGTTGTGAGAAGGTTTGATTTTCCTTTTCTAATTGTGGCCTGTGGGGGGCAGGGTGACTCAATCGCTGATATTTTTCCACAGCTGAGACTTCAACCCAGAGTAACTGATTCACTAGGGTAAGACAGAGACAAGCTGAAAATAAGACAGAGCCACTTAGCCCCACCACACCAAGATGGTCCCCAGTTTCTGAGGCCATAGCACTGTATGGGTCCTTGGCAAAGCTCTAGGAGAAAAGGTACAGACTCCAGTCCCAGCTTTTGGGCAAAGGACTGGCCAATCACTACTCCTGGAGCCCCCAACACAACTTCTTCTTATCTGTTCCTCTAGCCAAATGGTGTAAAATAAACATGGGGTGGAATCAGCGGAAAAACTCTGGTAACATGAATAACCAGAGTAGATCAACTCCCCAAGGAATAATTTGGCGGACACAACTGAAGATCTCATTTATAAACAGATGGCTGAGGTGTCAGAAACAGAATTCAGAATTTGGATTGCAAACAATATCAATAAAATAGAGGAAAAACTGGAATTAGAAATTCAAGGAGCACTTCAAAAGTTGTCTCAAGAATTCAATGAATTCAAAGACAAAATCACCAAAGATTTTGATACATTGAGACAAGAAATTGCCCTCAAAGATATGAGAAATACAGTACAATCCCTCAGTAACAGAATGGAGCAAGAAGAAGAAAGGATTTCTGACACTGAAGACAAAGTTTTCGAACGCTCCCAGACTCTCAAAGAGGAAGGGAAATGAAGAGCAAAAATGGATCATTCTCTCAGAGAGCTCTTGGATAATTCGAAGAAAACCAATATTCGCCTCATAGGGATCTCTGAAAGTGATGAAGTGGCTTCACAAGGCACAGAGGCTCCTCTTCATGAAATAATGAAAGAGAACTTTCCAGACATGCCAAGAGATTCTGAAATTCAGATAGCAGACAATTTCAGAACCCCAGCATGACTCAACCGAAATAAGACTTCCCCCAGGCACATCATAATTAACTTCGCTAAAGTTAATATGAAAGAGAAAATTCTGAAAGCAGCCAGATGTAAGAAAACAATAACCTACAAGGGGAAGAATATTAGAATAACTGCATATCTCTCTGCTGAAACCTTTCAAGCTAGAAGAGGGTGGTCATCGGCTTTTAATCTCCTAAAACAAAATAACTTTCAACCCAGGATCTTGTATCCAGTTAAACTGAGTTTCATTTATGATGGAGAAATGAAATACCGTAATGACATTCACATGTTGAAGAAATTTGCCATAAACAAACCACCTCTCCAGGATATTCTCAGACCTATCCTCCACAATGACCAGCACAATCCTCTACCACAAAAGTAAACTCACTCAGAAAC